>JAODLL010011932.1:0-29379 GCA_026546735.1 Forbesichthys agassizii | reverse complement strand
TATCATTAGAACACAGGAGTGATGGTAGCTGGAAATAGACCTCTGTACACCTATTTAGATATTCCATAAAAAATCTGATGTTTCCAGCTAGAATAATAATTTACCACATTAACTATGTCTAGGTTGTATTTATGATTAATTTAATGTTATCTTCATTAAAGAAAACTGTGCTTTTCTTTAAAAAATAAGGAAATTTCTGTGACCCCAAACTTTTGAATGGTAGTGTATATATATATTGGAACTAAAATATTATTCTGCAATATTTTGAATATCGGAAACACAGTGACACGTGTATACAGTAGATTGCTGTACTGGTGATTGAGAACAGTAACATAGGTTTCCCCACTGCCTCAGTCATTATTTTCAGCTGGCATACAGTACAGTACCTTACTTCTCTGAATAGCAGTTGTTGTCAGTGTGCATGTTCCCAGTGTCACATACTGTACACAGCCCTGCACACATTCAAAGGATAACAACATCTACCGTACCTTATTAACCTTTGAGAAAAATTAGCATTTAAAAGTTCATTCCTCATTCTATATTCCTCATGGCTATTCATTTAAACAAGACGTTGACCTTTTTACAGGCTCACTGGATATTAAAATCTAGCCACACTTTAAGAGATATTTACATTTTAGATATCTATTTTCTGGTCACCCACAACAGAGTGGCATCACTCATGTCACTCTGCACAGACTAGCATTATGCCCAGCCAGCAGGAAAGGATATAAATCAATGTTTGACTTCCAAATTCTAACCCCTTCCTCAAATTGGGCTACTGTACTGTGTCATGCCGGTTGCTTTAGGCACACCATACATTGTGGTCGTGTGGTTTTGGATGTGAGCAAAGTTTGACTCTGTTTACTTCCATTCCAACTGGGGGATCACATATCTGTTGAAGGAAGGATGCACATCATCAAACAAAATCAACATCACAGGTGAGCTTAAAATGGAAGTAAACACCAAATGTCCTGAGCTGTGCCATGACACATTTTTTATAAAAAGTAAAAAGTTGTTCAAAATCTGTGGAAAATATAGAGCTGGGTGAAAGGAAAAGCTCTGACGGAATAATATTTGAAATGACCACCTTTAGCAGCCTGGCCTGTGTGGGTGAAAAAGAGAGTGATATCTTAGGGTAGATAGGAGTGTATTGATTGTTCTGGAAGGCTTCACCGACCACTAAGTTTCCCAGGGCTGGCTGCATTGTGCACCAGGAGGAATTATCTTCATTTCCTGGTTATCTTTAAAGCTTAGTTTGGTCTGCTAAGAGACTTGCATGGTTTGTAATCGTCCAGAATATCAATCATCTTTTTATGCCTTTACTCTTATAAGTAATAATAAACCTAGATGAGATATCGGCTACATTCTTACTAGGTTTTTTTCTCATTTTCTCACCTCCGCCAAAGTTACCTAAACACAATTACATATTTTTCAGTTGCACATATTTAAAAATGAATAAAAAACTATCTGCCAGCTGTTTCTGTTTCTCAGGCAGGAACCATATTTTCTGCTGCCTCTGCTATGCAGTATCTGCGGAAGGGCAGAGATGCAGTGATTAATTATTGATATTATCTATGCAGGAGAAGAGCGTAGTGGAGGACACAGGTGCAGAGTGGACTTTGCTGGACATTGTAACGTTTCACACCCATAGCTTAACACCCATGTTACTGTGTTGCTATGAAAGCATGTTTTGTCATTCCATTGCTTTTACGGTCTACGTGATGGGAGCCTTCAAAATATGGACGTTAAAATTACGATGTTTTTTATGTTCATGTTATGAGAAGGCAACCTGTGGGTTCACCTAATAACCAGTATTCCACGTGAATTATATATTTTGTCACTACGTTGTATTTATAACTGTGACGAACTAGACATCAAGTTCCAAAAAAGGGAAAAATTGGGTCAGCAAACAAGTCAGACAGCAAGGTTGCTGTAACAAGTGATTACATGTGGACTGTCATATACCCACTGATGTAGCTAATGAAAGTCAAAGTGAGTTTTACTTTGTGCCCTTCAATTCCCAGTTTTGTTACATTTGCTTTGTTGATTTGTGTTTTTAAACTGTTATACAAATGGCAACAAAGAATCTTTCTTTTCCACAAGCTTGCTATTCTTAAATCTGTTAAACACAACAAACCTCCTGCTGTTCAAACATCCAATTGTAGACAATCCTTGTACTACTCATTGTAACTAGGCAGAGTTATTTGGACTGTTTACTTGATACCCTTTGACTATCATGCAACAGTTTGAATATCATCCAGGAAATAATCACGGCATATGCTTGGGTTAAGTGTTTGCAAGAGTGTAATTCATTGTCTTATTTTAACGACATGCATCTGTTAATTTTTAAATATTTGTGTGGTGGTATTTATAGAAGATTCTTGTTTATATTTACTTTTGCCAAAGGAGATTACTCAAAGCCAGGTGCCCATTTCTGTTCCAACATCTATTCTAATTAGAGTTCTGATTTTGTTTGCGTATTTAAATGCAAAGTTCATACCATTGAAAACACCAATTTAGCTCCAAGAATAAATGATTACCTGAATTTTTGGAGGACCCTTACCAGGGCTATTTTTCTCTGCTGTGTTTCAGCACGTTCTAGAATGGGCAACATACAATAGATGCTGGCCGTAATATTTCAGTGAGCATCTCTCCTAAAGAAGAGAACCTTGCAACCAAATGTCACAATGTGTCAGAATGACTCCCTATAGCTGAGGTGCGTATGGTCATATTTGCATACGTCTACCCATACAGTACAGGTACAGAACAGACACATCTGTGTGTATGTCTATGGTGCTTACCAGGTGCTCATGTCTGGCTGCAGCACATCTCTGCCACAGCTTTACAGCGCACCTCCAGGGACACAAGTCAACGTCTCATGTCTCTACAGTCTGCTGCCGTGTAATTACAATCTAATTGTCTGCCTTGGCCTGTGGGGAGAGGTGCGCGGGCTTGATATGTTGACACTCATTGTCTGCATGTCTGTGTGCCACGCATGTTCAGCGTGTGTGCGTGGGCACGTTTCACAGTTTCAAGCCCATTTACGGTAATGGATGAGTGTTCGCATGCAAAGCGGGGCTGACAGCTCGGCTGCTCAGATCCGTACTTGCGGCAGACTCCCGGTCTGTTTGTGTGCTGTAATTGTGTTCAGGTGTGACAGACGCACACTGAGAGCTCGCTTGCTTGTGCGGAGCTAGTGCCAATCTCCATTGTCATTCTCGCGCGGATGCTCATACACCCTATAATTTCCATTGTGAGATCCCGAAGGGTGGGCTTCAGGGGTGATTAGAGGGGATTGCATTGTAACAAAGACAATGCACAGCATTAATGATGCAAATGTCCACATTTACCTTTAAGCATTTCTCTTTTTTGGGGGAGAGAATCACTTTATTTTTTACTTATTGGCTGACTTTAATTTTTGCTTTGCCTTGAATCTGCTTATTTAGTTCAGAAAATCTGGTCGAGATCCAATTAGTAAACCTTACTTAAAAAAAGCATGCAAACCGGTTGCCTTGAAAATTGTAAGTAAATGTACTTGTTTAGTTCAAGTAAAATTGACTAGGAAATACATGCTGTATTCACTAATATGTACCTACTTTAGATAACTCAAAGAAATCCTAACATTATACTTAATGATTTAAGTATGGCTACCGTAGTATTTATTAGTAAAGTAAACTGCAAATGTATTGCACACCATACATGTTTTTAAGAGTTTGACTAACCTAACATGTTAAGTTAAATTTACTTAAACAGAAAATCATATCTACTAGATAAAACCATGCAAAACGATTGCCTTAAAAAGACTAAGTAACCTTTACTGATATAGTTTCAGTAGTATATAATTTGAAACCTGGGAAAAAAAAAATCACATTAAGACAGTTTCAAAGTTCAAATGTTCCCATTTATTTTACACTTTAGGTTAGGGTAGAACACTTACGTGTACAATACATTGTTTGACAATTGTTTACCCCATCCCTGACTAAAATATTAACATTTAATAAATAAGTACAAAAATAAACAGTTAAAAATGTTCATGTTGCAATCAATGCAAAGTAGACATACTTATTACATATAATCCATTACAATACCTCCCTCAACTATGATAGTAGTTGAGACAGGATCAAGGTTTAGCCGTTGTTGAGAGCAGTGTGTGTCTTCTGAGATTCCGGTCAGCACCCCGACAGACATCGGTGCCCAGGCATTATCGATGTCTGCATCCTGTGTACAAACAAAAATCAGAAGGATACCATTGTAATATAGTGATGCTAGGTTTTATACTTTTCTTTATTAGTAGAAGCCGTACACTTTCCTGATGTCCTTTAAACATCAATTTCTTCATATTATCTCATTGCAAGGAGCAAGTTAACAAGCCCAATATTCATATGAAAATCGGTTTAAAGGCAGATTATTCCCGAACGCTTGCCCCCCCAATGTGTGGGACAGCACCGGCCCACACATTGTAAAGCACAGTGTTATTTGCAATTCTGATGTTTCTGCAGTACTGGCCTACAATCATAGATATACACAATATAATGCCACATAGAAACTAGTTTGACTATAGTTTGTTGTGTGCCCAAGTAAAGCAAGAGTGTCTTAATGTTCAGTGTCAGATTCATGAAGCTAGTGCATTCGCTTTCTGTTGTGCAAAGTTGATGTGCTAGTTCTATCAGGTACCATCATGTTTTATTTTCTTCTGTTTCACATAAATTAGTGCAGTCAACATTTATATTGACGGGGAAAAAAACCCCTGAGAATCGTGATCTCAATTCTAAGCAAGAAAACTATGATTCTCTTGTTATCTAGAATTGTGCAGCCCTACACCAGACCATACTACTGTAGATCACATCCCACATAAACTTAGTTAATTAGATATATTATTCCATCAGAATGATTTAAAATCATAATGACAAAGTGCACAATTCTGGCTAAAATGAGAATCACGATTTCGAACAAACATATTGGTTATGGACTAGTTTGTAAAATGAAAAAGGTGCCTGCATAAGACCTTGTAGTAGATATTTTGCTTGACAAAATAACTGTTCAATAAGAACATAATTTGCAGTTAAGGCTGGATGATGTGCTCAAAATAGATAACACGATATGAAGTAATTTCATATATATTGAGTCATAAATGACAGTGAAATGCAAATTTGGATTTACTTGCTTGTCCAGCGCACGATTGAGAATGCCAAACAGACTGCAGCACATTGAAAAAGCTAAACGTACACAAGAAACCCATAAGGAGACATGGGATTGGTGTTTGGCGAGTGAAACTTCCATGTTTTAAACGACAGTCCTTCAATAACTGCACTCTTTAGTCTGATAAAAATGTACACTGCTTTCATGCCCACTTTTTTGCATTTTTGGTGGGTGGAGAGTACATACTAACCAAAATAAAGTGTGTTAATATATTGCATTGGCAATACCACCTCTTGAACAATGTCAGCGCTGCCATTGTGCTGGCTGCAACTTATTACTGGGAAACAGGTGTTCGTTCTCCTATGTGCTATCATAAGATACAAACTGACATCTCACCTGTGTCACCAACGTTGATGTTGACAAAGTAGACGTTTTGTCTTCGTGTCCCCTCAGTCACTTGTTATGTGGAAAAACAATGAAAAATGTACTAAATTAATGAGTTTAAATTACATCGTATGAATAACATTACTGTGAGAGATTATTGGGTCAAAAAGTAAGTGAAAATGAGGTAGAAAGGCATTTAGGCTGGAGAATCCTTATAAAGCTTTGTCTGTTTATCATACAGATGAGTACACACACAAGCCGTCGCGCTGAGTAACATCAGCGCAAACGCTAGCTAGCCTGCTAGCGCGAACGTCTACTTGTTGCCTTTTTTTGTTACACACAAAGAAATATAATAGTTACACACAAGCACAGCGTTATAAGGATACTATCTAGCTGGCTAATGATGGCGTCCGCCAACGTTGGTACAGAAAGGTACCTCTCCAACATACAGTATATAAATTATAAATTAAGCGTTTTGGACAATATCAACAGAGACTACTTGTCAATACATTAGACATCATGCAATCTACTGTAAATTCATGCTGGTATGAATTACAGCCACACTTAACTAATTCTTCGATCAAATAAATCCTCCACGTGTCTCTAGCTAGCTCTTGAGGTGGCGTGACGAGTCTAGCTGCGCACGTATACACCCCAGCACGTCAAGTGTAGCCATACTACTGCGCATGCCCACACCCCACACTGAGTTCTTCTAAGTGAACTTAACTCTAAATAATGACTATAAGATCTTTATCTCAGTGGAAGTAGTGCTAACTGAATATAACATTGTAAAACATGTAAAAACTTAAGCATAAGTAAAGTTAACGAATGTGTTCATGTTTACATTACTGTTGGTAGTTACAGTGTATGACTTCCATGAATGACGTTAATGACGATAGTCTATCAGTTATAAATATTTTTACAGTAGTAGTGTAGTAGTTAGTTGTTTTTTTATTCATGAAATACATTTCACAAATTACACATTATACAAATACAGATGCTTGCATGAATGTCAATCGCAGCACGCCTCAGCTTGGCATGATAAAGAGATATTGTAGGAAAGGCAATATTGAAATGTACTGCAGCAGAAAGCAGCCCAAAGATGCCAATTTAGATGTAATTGTACTTTTCCAGGTTCTGTGATGCCTCACATTGGTAGGAGAATCAAGATAGGAGAAAGGGGTGTATTGCCTCCAGGAGCTTATCATTCAATGCTCCACAACAGCTGCATGTGGCCGATAGGTGGGGTGGACAAAGTATTAGGTGCCTCTTCATCAGACCACATCCAGTTGATTGGCTGACAGGCAGGCAAGCAAAAAGAAAGCCATCTTTCCCAATCTCAACCTTATGAAAAGCAGAGTTGAAAAACCTGCTTAATCCTCCAGTCTTCAGTCACAGTATATGTCTTATGTAACCACAACACGATGCAATACTGAACCGCGATTTCACATCCCACTGCGTGACCAAAAATAATTTGGAACATTGTGTTAATTAACTGTAAGCCTAAAATGTGCCTTCAGCATTGAGGCATGCATGTCTCTAGAAAACAACCTTTTTTTCTGATGCAATCCTGCTTCCCTCATGTCATATGGAGGGTGAAAGTGCTAATACACAGGTTCAATCAAGAGGAAAATGAACTGTGCACAACAATGTCAAATGGAGTGTTTCACTCCAGTAATAGCCCTATATGTCATGCAGAAGTGATGGGACTTGTGCCTAATGGATGGTATTATAGCCATAGTCCGATTAATTCACCAGTCTCCTGGGTTAGATCTATTTTTTTATTATTGTAATTTACAGATATTGTTTACTCAGCCCTTTGTCTATTTAATATATAATTTCATGGCACATAGGGATCCTAATGTTAATTGAATAAAAGTATGTTCTTACATTGTAGTGTGCAACTTATTGGGACATTTGCAGATATTAAGTGGTTAAAAGAGTATAGTGAGTCAACTAGCCATCTATTTCATTATCTGAGCAGTAAACCTTATTTTTAAGAATAATCTGGCTTTATTAGGGATTCATACATGCACCGTGCATCATTCAATGTTTGTGTGAGCCTGTTTTATGATTGTAATAAACAGCTTTTTTGTTAGGTATTCATAGTGTATAGTCAGGATATGACTGGATTGGGCTACGGTTACTGGCTAATAGCTGGATCTGCCAAATAATTCATTTCCACAATTTAATTCACCCCCTTGGCACCTTGAAACAAAGGGTCCTTCTGCTATTTATTTTCAGTTAACAAATATGAATCGTTCGTTGCTCTTGGCAGTTTGATTGCGAGCTACCTGTTGTCCACGAAAATCCAGCCTCAGGAATGTGATGGCATCTCAAATTGGATTTCGAAAAACCCAAAGAGAATATGTTGTCTGGGTGGTGGAGAATACTCAAGGAGTTCTCTGTGTACTGCAGTGTCTGAAAGAATTCACTCGAGGATCGAGATGTATTAAAAGCTCTCTCTCTCTTTCTCTCTCTCACTCTCTCTCTCTCTCACTCTCTCTCTCTCTCTCTTTCTCTCTCTCTCTCTCTCTCTCTCTCTCTCTCTTTCTGTCTCTCTTTCGATCTCAAAAACACACACACTATCTCTGCACTATCCCTTCTATTCTATAAGAGACTGAGTTACTGTAGCAAATTTTCAGTGAGCTGCACCGATGTGTTGTCTTATTTGATTACACAACATTTAGATAGGAGAGAATTACGCAGGGATCCCCATCATGGACCATTCCCTGCCTGCCTCATTTTGCACTTAACAAGGGCTTGTACTAAATATTATAAGCATAAGCTCACCTAGGATGACATTATGGATCTCTGCTTCATAATCTCTCTTCATAAAACATCGCTTAGAAGTCAGAGTCCATTTTACCACGTGGCTTCATGTAATTTCCTATCTGTCATTGCACATGGCAAAACGTTTTTTCTAAAATGGTTAGAAAACAATGGAATCGTCAGTACAGTATGTTTACAGAATGCAAATAACATAACCTATTCTTAATTTTCACAAATGTTCCAACCTCAGCTGGAAAGCAAAGTGTACAGTGACGCACATGCACATTTTTAAACACTATTGACGTTAATGCACGTGAGGTCTATTTCTGTTGTTGTTATTTATGTCCACCCACTGTTTCATGACTCCCCAGTGTCACGATGCTGCTTCTTAACCCAGCCCGCCCCCAGGCTAGACTGCCCAGTCTTAAAGTGAAAGAGTTTCACTCTCTACTACGTACAATGGGTTTTAATTAAACCGTGGATCAACAGCCAAGTACGGTCTAATGAAGGAGAATTATTCAAGATGTAAACAGACCACAAATCTCTCATCACTAAAATGCCAGCCCCTGGCTTATAACTAAGCTATTACAACTTGTTTTAGATGGTGACGCTTTGGGAGCCTAAATTAATTTCTGGTTTCCTTCCATAAGTAAGTCATCGGGTCCTTGATTTTGATGTTAGATGTTATGAAGTCATCATTACTTGCTTCAACCAAATATGCCCAGAATGTCTTAACATTTTAAATACACAGCTTATGAATTATTTTAGAATGTCAAATGTTTCATGACGGGTCAAGTCAAATTCTGGTGAGTAGCAAATTAAATGATTTAAGGAAGATCTAACCAGATGATAATCCATGGTTTTATTCAGTGCCCTGGGCTGTACATCATGTACATGTTCTGCCTCTGTGTGCTTGAAATGCAAAATACACGGAGGCTGTAAAAGTATCTCATTATAGCTATGCATTATAGAGCATTTACAACAGTATAACAGTGCTATTATTAAATAATATGTATTTAGGCATGAGTAAAGATTAATAGCATCAGGTGCTGTAACATAATTCCTTAAGGTCTGCAAACCCATTGTGGGGTGATGGCTGTTTTTGTAAAAGATTATAAAAATAGTTGTTGGTCTTCTTGTTTGTATGATTACAGTACATATGAAAAACTCTACAGCCAGAAAAAGTACTGTAATGGAATGGGTCAACCACAGCTATGAAGTTGCAGAGAGAGAGAGAGAGAGAGAGAGAGAGAGAGAGAGAGAGAGCATTAATGTCACCTAGCAAATATAGCTCTGGGTTGTAGCGGCTGTGGCCACATGGGAGTGATAAGGCCGTGTCAGTCCTCTGTGTGCCAGGCCTGATGGATTAGGCGGGGGAACCTCGTGAATCATGAGGACTCTAGTTTCCCCTAACAGATCAGGCATCATACCACAAGAGCCTGCCCTCTGTTCCCATCATGACTGACCACAGAGGCAGCCGGTTAACCTACAGTACATCACAAAGAATGGAGTCTCACCTGTGGACTGGATGGACTGCTCTACCATGCACCAATGGGTCCACCTTCACCCTAAACTGACACACCAGGTATCTGGGCCTGTTAGACACATCTATCTGGGGAGCCGTCCATTCAAAAATTAATGATAATTAGTGATTAAATTATTGGCAGGTGATTGGACACACCTGTGAACCAGCAGAGCCTGTTGTTATCCATTCTTGCAGTAGAAAAGTCAGGCGAAGATTGAAAACATTCCAATTGAGAATAGTCTTTGCTCTTCTAATACATACTAATAAAACTGATGCCATGCATCATACACCACCATTGTCATTTTCAAGTGGTTTTTAAGTTGCCTTTGTCACACCTGAACCACGCCCATAGCTAACAGTATGATGCTGATTGGCTACACTAGGCTTACTCGCCTGAAACACAACAATATCCAAGCTCTTCCGACTGAAGCTCGCAAGACCATTCTCACCCCACCACAAATAAAAACCAGTGGTTCACAGCTTGCAGCCCAAGTGCGAGCTATGAACCATGAACCAATTAAAGATTCTTTAAATATTTGGAAATCATTTTGCAATACACAAACGCTCCTGCACCTCTGAGAGCCATTGCAGTGGATGGATTCATAAGAGGCTTACACTATAAACTACTTACTTCCACAGACAAGTAATCACAGTTTGACCATTCCCAATTGTCATATTATTGATCATCTTAAGTTACTGTTCCTGCTTTTGACCACCTTGCCTCAATTAAACCAAAGGGTAATGAGACTCTTTTAATAAGATCAGCCGTCATTTTAATAGCCTTTGTCCAAGAATCACACAGTGGCACTAACCATTCTTTATACACATTCACAAATCCACTGCGTTAAGCATACCGGAACCATCAATTCTGTGCATTGAATAACTTCTAACTTACAACAACACAAATGCATTTTCTCCATAGATGCTGCTGTGTCATTGATGCAAAATGATACCGTAAAGAGATGCACAATGATACATGACAGTGTGTTATTACTTGATTCCTTATTATTGTATTTCCTTTTGTAAAATGATTTTACCATTGTTGGATACAGCACCTAGAGAGAACATGTCCTTCCTTAACAGCAGGGGCTGGCTATTCCTATCTTTTCACTGCCACAAATTGGAATGTCATCAAACTACTCTCATACACTCATTGCACATATTAAGAGGCATAATCCTGTGTAATTTCGGACCGCCTATCGCTCTCAGCAGTTGCCCTACATAAGAACTTTTATAATTTTATTAAAAAAGTAATTTCATGCTCCTTTTCCCTTGTTGACACAGTTCATTGGCTTCTCAATACAATGTAGTTTACAAGCAATCATCACTACCACGACTTCCAGATAATGGTTCGTTTTCAGTGACTGTTTTAAATTTAACGCCCACCCCGCCCCGACTTCCACGTAGCTGTGTTGAGTTGAGGCTATGACCGGTTTACTGCTTACTGCTAGTACTCATACAGCGGTAAAAACGCTGTTTGAACATAGTTTTATGGGTTTTAAACTACTATGGTTTATTTTCAGCAGTGTTTTCAAGGTGTTAATATTGCACATTATAGCACATTAATTCCGCCTTGCCGTCCAGACTACAGTACCGGTAAAGGATACAGGAGGCAGAATGTAGTTCGTTGTTGTTTGCGTCAACAACATAAACACAGCAGCAGTTTAGTCACACAGCCCTGAGTAGGAATGGTGTTACGTTTTGATAACCAGCCATGTATCTACTAAGCACATTATTTCATGAACGAATGTTAAATTATATCATAGCACAACATCGTAGCCATCCTTGCCAACTAAACAGCCATATACCCATAAGCACGTATTAATGAATGAATGAAGGGTTACATAGCATGACACCACAGCCATTCTTGCCCTGCCACTACAGGGTTATAGGATAGATAGGTGGCTAGCTGCTAGCAACAACACAAAGTGATATTCGGTTAAACAAGAAACATTCAAGTTAAAAAAATACATATTCTGTCTTTGTTATTATCACGGACATAAAGTTGAAGGTTATGCATGATATGCCTGTTCACTGATCCAGATAAAAAGCATTACTGGTGGTACCAAAAACGGCCATCAGTTTCTGGCAGGGGTTACAATTTCGGTATGACACCCACGAGTGCGTCTTTATCAACGAGCAATGTTTGGGTTAAGTAAATAAATGCAACATTATTTAAGCAGCCTATTTCTAATCCATTTACTGTTACTGAACAATAGCCTATATTAATCTAATGTAGTTATTGATGTTCACATCACTCTTGATAATATGCCTGTCCTGCAGACTCTAGTTGTGTTAATGCTATGGTAGCCTACCAGTTACTGTATCAAAACTAGATTTACAAATTTGGTCATCTGCAAATGTTGAACATTAAACTTTGTGTACTGGCGATCCACATCAGTTCCTTATATTGTATATTTTGCTGTAGCTGGCCATATCCTCATAGGGGCGTTACCAAAGAGACTGTCTGCAGTAATATATGTAACATACGCACTCTTTTATTATTTGCCTCTTTTCCTTCTATGGACAATAAATGCCAGGGAGCTAACAGTCCACGTTGAAAGCCCCAGCACTTATCCATGTCACATCGACATTGCTAATGCCAAAAATAACTACTGTAGAAATACATGGTTTTCATAGAATGGGTCCTTTACAGATCCATGGGCATGTCTTTAATGTTTAAAAACAGTCATTCTCTACCAAGATGGGTAGATATAATAAACCATGTCAAATACATTCTTATTAAATAAGAGTTCTGCTGCTTTCATTGTAAAGCCAAATATAATCTGGGTGAACCTGCAAAATTTTCTTAAGAAGTGAAGAATATTTATTTGTAAGAAGTTAAGCATACAGTATATAAAAGAACAAAGTGGATCTTATTCTCAAGCTTTTCTAGAAAACATCCTCTGGAACTTCATTAAAGCTGCCTGCCTATAAAGCCTGAAATTAGCTCTTTCTGGCTTTTGTAAGGTTGATGTACGGTATGTATGGTTCAGGCCTGTAGTGAACATACTGTATGTGCCAAGTTTGAGAATAAGACAGATCGCTATGTGGTTTTTGCTTGAAATCTGCATTGTGATTGAGCTTAATGTATTACTGGAAACTGAACAAGCACTTAAATAACTGAAGTTATGACAACTATTGAAACTGACAGAAAAAATATATAATATTAAGTTAATATATATATATTTTTTCTAAAGCGTCTACATCTGATTTATTGTTAAATTAGAGGGGGTATTATTACATAAAGAATAGAGATAATTAAATATTTCTAAAACTCCATAATAATTGCCCTTCCTTTGTGAGCTGGGAGCAATACTGCAGCTTAACCTTTCCAAGAGCCTCATAATGAAGCGCGCTGCAAAGTCAAGTGTTCATTGCCTGTGAGAATTGAGTCTGTGGTTAGTGAGAAGACACAGGTTGGGAACAATGGTGTGACCACAATGACATAATGAAGCAATAAATTAGTCTTTTATACTTTAATAAAATGACTGCAGCACCTATGAATTTAATTGCTCCGTTTTCATTCGTTTTTGCAATTTTTACATCTTATTTTAAGTGAAATGTAGCAGAATGTCCTTTTTGTCTTGATTGTAAATTATGAAAGTGGTTAATGTCCTTCAGGTAAGATGTCATGGCGTGTGAGAAATTTCAATTTCTCTTGAAAACATTTATTCATCATTTAATTAATAACTGTGAATTGTTGATTTTATTGTATTTGTTAATTGGTATGTAAATGATTTGAAAATCAAACTCAAATACAGTCAGAGCGATACTGTGTAATGTATATAAACACACAGATAATAAATATATTATATGGATAAGTGTGATGACATTGAATTCAAGCGTGTGTTTCACAATGATGGGAGAGCTATAGATAAAGCGATCAAAACAGTTGTAGCAACACCTGTTGGTTAAAGGCTGTCCAATTGTTTCAGCAATAACAGAGGTACGAGAAAACCACTGAAAACATAATGGAGTGTTGCCAGACCCAATTCAAAGAGTGAATTAATGGTCTGGTTACACCAGGCTACTGAAGCCTTTCCCCCCACCCCCCAAAAAACACGAAAGTCGCCACCATTTGCAAACTGTGGGGTTTGAGGTTTCAAGGAAGGCAGAGGAGTGAGCTGTGGGGAGTGTTTTCAGGTGAGGAAGGTGTATTGTGTCTCTCACGGCAGCTAAATAATGTAATAATTAACTTATTATGATTTAAATGGCCATGGCCTATAGTTACTTTCACCTCCATATTCACTGTTTAGTGGGGGGTCACAAGCAATTTACTTATTTTTGGGGGTTCTTGGTCAAAAGGTTTGAGAACCACTGGCTGTGTTTTCACCGCACACACAGTAACATAAAATCATACATACATTGGCTTTACTTACTGTTGAGTTGAGAGTTGAAAGTATCCAGAGAGGAAAGAAGTACATCTGGCACATAATGGGCTTAATTAATGTTAAAGATGGATTCAGTTTATCTACAGCTGTGCCTCATTTGAACAGCAGTCCTGTGAGTGAAAGCCCTTCTGGTTATCTCGACCTGTAGCCTGTTGTAGTTTATGGAAGCAGTTCATTCAACACCCTGAAGTGATCAGAATATGTTCTGAGTTTGAGTTCTGGACAAAATCCCAATGTCAGACCATAATACATTCAATAATGTTGGGAATGAATCATTTAGAATCTCAAAATGTCACATATTGGGAAATTCCTGCTAGATAACATTCAACATTCAAAAAAAAGCTTTTCTTACAACAGCATTACACAACATTTAAATATATTTTTTTAATTCAATTTTCTACGTCTATTCAAGTTGACTTAACATGTTTTAATAAGCTTTATATGCTGTGATATGCTCAAATGACAAGAGTTGCTTATATGGCATTTTTGGGTGGCTGTACATTATATGATAAGCTTATCAAATTCAATTAAGATAAACGGTCCACACTTTAAGCCAGAAAGATTTTTATCAGTTGCCGAAATTAACGGCATTCAGAAATATCATCCAACCCCATTACCCTTTTCATTTCAACAGCATGTTATTAGCTCAAACCTAAAAGAGATCATCTCAAATATGACCTGCCTCAGGAGACATGGAATAATCCAGACTGTCATTTTGCAGTCTTGCCGTGTCTGCAGTGCCTGTCACGTCGAAGAGGGTTTGAAGGGTTTAGGGGGGTCAAATTGCCACCTTCCACTTAAAACCCTGTGTTCACATACATGGCCCTGCCCTGCCAACGCTCCAAACAACCTGGGCTATTCAGATCATGTACCCTGACACCTTCAGGAACTTTCCTACTGAGGCACAGAGATGAATGTGTGAATGACAACCCCATTTCTCACCCCAGGCAACCTCTAATGTACACAATGTATGCATCATCGTTGTTGTCATCATCAACCTCTATTTATGCCGGATGGACTCAGCTTTAACACAAAAGTAAATGATCTGGATTTCGTCATGGAAACATAGAGCCCTGACTTTCTAATGCGTTTAGCGGACCTACAGTATATTGAGGGCCATGCTGCAGTAAATCTCCTCATGGCCAATGAAAGCCCACCCCATCCTGGTCCTCTGTACAAGCAAGCTTGCCAGTGCTATCTATAGCCTATGACCAGCTCAAACAGCTCAGTGATCGCATGGACTTGGGGTGACCTTAATGTATTTTATGTGCAGGAGGGCTTCTTGCTTTTAGTGACTTGGCAGGCCGTCCTAATGCTCTTTGTTGTGTGTGGTGATGATGAACAGTAAATGCCTGAGAACAGGGACTTGGGAACATCACATAGCTGTGTGCACAGATACAGATATGAATGGACATGCACATGTAAATGGATAATGTAGGAATAGCTACTAAACTTTAGGCAATTGCTCATTTTGTACACATGTGGTGCAATGTTGGGTGTAGATATGCATGTGTTATATTTATAGTACATATGTGATAGTAAAATACTGAAAAAGAGAGCATATTTAAAATCTATAATTTAAATGTATGTATTTCTAATGATCGTAAAGAGACCCGCAGAATGAGGCTGATCATCTGCAGATTGGACAGTCCAGTGGCATAAGTGTAAGGGCTTTACGCCCCATGTGAGTGGTAAAGTGAAAACTATTTGTGTTCCTTGACACGGCCAAGCTACACATTGTGCTTACCTCCCACTGTGTGTTCATAGCAGCTAGCAATTGTGTTTTCTCCTTTGCTGTGTGTGTGTGTGTGTGTGTGTGTGTGTACAATGTGTGACAGGAAATCATGATGAAGGTCTTTTCTTACTTCTGCGATGGTCTGGCCTTGTCCAGGTCAGCCCCCTTGACACTCACCTGGGTGTTTCTTATAGGCAGGTCTCTAATTCAGCCCCAGTTCATAGTGTTCCCAGCAGGATAAGGTTATCAAATGCAACCAGAGATGTATCTTCTGGGGTCATGCATTCTTGTATGAGATAACGGGAGCACGATGTTACAGCTGACCAACCAATTGTGATTGATTGTGAATATAAGTGTGTCTGTTTCCTCGATAGCTAGCACCAGCGCTAACACCTGCATCTTCATATCACTCATAAACACAAAGATAAGCGCAGAAAAAAGACACTGAAATACGATACACAACACTAAACCTTACCCTTAGGTATTCTCATTGTTCATTCACTCATTATTTCAATCTTCCTTGTATTTTTTGCACACTGAGACTATGAAAGTAATTCAATAAAAATAAAAAAACCTTTCCACCTTCTTACAAGGATGCAGCAAATAATTCAAATTGAGGAATATAAAGTAGAGAATGCGGAGTATTGTCTGCCGCTGGGAAATCCCATGCTTGCCAGTCAGTCTCTACCCACGTAAGAGCTGCCTGCTCTTTCTCTGATAGGCATTATCAGAACATTTTCATGCTGAGTAAACAAATTATTAACTGGAAAAAGCCCCCTAGCTTGTGTATAGGCTAATCAACCTTCTACTGGTAAATAAAGTAAATGTCCTCTGCTTTGATCTTTTTGCGATACAAACTGAAAAGAAGTTAATTAGCTAATACAATTAGGAAATTGGGTCATGGAGTTTTAGATGTTTTACATATTTGATGACTTTGATGTTGAAGAGTCTTAGTTCTGGTTTGTCTGTACCCATGCCTTGAACCATTCAGGCAGGATTTTGGACCTTAAGAGGACCTTGGGCAGTGCATGTGTATAATACATGTATAATGCCTGACAAAGATTTATCTTGCCTCTAATC
Source organism: Forbesichthys agassizii (assembly GCA_026546735.1). Classification (NCBI taxonomy): domain Eukaryota; kingdom Metazoa; phylum Chordata; class Actinopteri; order Percopsiformes; family Amblyopsidae; genus Forbesichthys; species Forbesichthys agassizii. The sequence goes on along the minus strand of JAODLL010011932.1, from coordinate 12,350 downwards.
AAGATAAAATCCTTGAAAGGAGCCTTTAAAATGTGCACCTTGATTGTATTTTAATACAAATTGGAGGAATGCAACTGAACAGCGTCTGTGTATGTGTTGGGATGTATTCTCTTCTAAACTCTGGACAAATAAACTAAACCTATCAATTTAATTGAGATCATAGTTTATCCATTGCTGATAGGCATGTAACACTTTCCTGATGTGACTTGTAAGCCTGGGCAATAGACCTACTTAACATCCAGTTTGATGGTGCAATGGTCACGTACACATGTATTTACTGCCAGTGTGACGGTGCAGTGGTCACGTACAGAAGATATTCACATTATCCTGTTGAAAGGAATCCCTCCGGTTAACTGCCTTTGAACTGGTATACTGTATCTAGCACCTCCAGAAACTTTAATGTGGATCATGCATACTGTATGACTGCATGTACTGTATGTGTATTCATTTATGGATTAATAATGCACACCGTGTTAATCGAACTATTGCCTAAAACCACGTCTAACAGAAACTAGACCAATGACTCTCATCACTCATTCTCTTGAAATACTGTAGTTTCTCAATTGGGACTAAAAGGGACAATACTGTATAATATATTAATGTTTAGATACTTTACAGTTTGTATTTATTATTTGATAGATTTGTCCCAGTATTGTTCTCGATGAAGGTATTGTTTCACACTTCCCTGTGTCTTCTACACTCTATTGGTCATATGCCTATGGGGTAAATACGTGTATGGTGTACAGTACACTACAGTATATCTGGAGCCCATATCAGTTGCTTTTCACCATTTACACAGCTGGTGCTGTATTTCAATTCTGTGTTATTTTTTTCTATTCCATTATGACAGCCTGTTACAGACATGACTTGTGGGTAGAAGGGTACTTGGCCTTAACCTTGGATTGGTTTTAAGATGTTTTGAAGCAGTAAAAGAAACGCTAGTGTCACGACCCTATTCCGACCTCGTTTCTTCTCTCCCCATATCGCCTTCTTTATCTGTGTCATATAGAACTACAAAATACCATATCACCTTCTTTATCTGTGTCATATAGAACTACAAAATACCACATCACCTTCTTTATCTGTGTCATATAGAACTACAAAATACCACATCACCTTCTTTATCTGTGTCATATAGAACTACAAAAGACCATATCACCTTCTTTATCTGTGTCATATAGAACTACAAAATACCATATCACCTTCTTTATCTGTGTGTCATATCCATAGAACTACAAGATACCATATTGCCTGAGCCAGGCTACAGCAGACACAAATTACACCTTCATTTAAAAGCCCTCACACTAGAATACATTTTGATGTGTGCGCGTCCATGCTTTGAGGATGCGGCCTGATAGATCTCCAGAGGTGGGCTAGACCAGCGACACAGCCCATTTCCTCTGTGCTCTAATCAGCATGCCAAGAGTAAAGGTTCCCTCAACATGCCTTGTAGAGGTGGGCATAGACGGTCATACAGGTCTGCCTACACCATTACACTGCCAGTAAAGGCCACACTGCTATACAGCTCAGAGTGTCTAGACCTTCCCTATGCCAGCAATATGATAGACAGTGTGTGTGCATTAGTGTATGTGTGCTCCTGATTGTGCGTTAGTTTGTGTGTGTGCGTGTGTGTGTGTGCACGCTGGGTGTTAAAACTGTCAGCCAGTGCAGGTTTTATAACTCTTTTCCAACTCTTAAGCTGTGACTGAAGGTCAGATCTTTGGGGAGAACTTATCCTCGCCGAATACCCATAATAGCTCCCAAGCCATCATAGTCATAACACTTATATGTGCACACCCTTCTTGGATATGTATGTACTGTACTGTGTGTGTGTGTGTGTGCTGCTTATATTGTTTAAGCTTAAGCTTGTTTGGAAACCCAGCTGAGCAGCACAGCATTGCAAGTGGCTACGTGTGGAGGGGTAGAGATGACCTCTTCTCTACAGGGGAGTAGAGAGGGATGTGAGCTACAGTATTTAGGCCTCGTGTGAGGGAGGGGCAGCCCAATGCTGCTTTTACTCAAGGTGAATCTAGACACAAAGTGAGGAATGCGCCTTAATACAGAGTAGGCTCCTTCTGTGGTATGCTTTCCATTGAGGACAGTGTCTGGTTCCTATATAGTATCCTTTTTGTAAACACTGCCGTGTTCGTAGCGCCACTTGTGCTGATTGTTTTCTACGGCACATTTCTGCCTCACCTTATTTATTTTCAATAGAGTTTTCATAATGATGGGAGGTCTTCAGACTAGGCTCTTGGTTGTTGCTGCTGTTGTGCCAAAGGTGAAATGGAATGTCTTCACCTGCTTCGTGTCGAATGTGGAGACACACTATAGCAGACACCGCAGCATCAATATTCAAACACCAGCTGCCCCGTAGACACAAGGCACCTCCATGAATACAGATCGCCTCTGAGCATTGGTTAATGTAAGGCCTTGTTCCTCCCCTGCGTGCTCTCTCCCACTACGTTTATTATCTACAGAATGATCCGCACATTTGGAACAGCTCCTGCACCATTGCGCCATGCCCATGCACAAATACTGCATGTGTGTTGCGTGTTGTCGTTCCCTTTGGTTTAGATCCACGTGTTGCCACTGTTCCGCGGAATTCCCAAAGCTTGTTACAGCCTCATTTTGTCGTATCAGCAGGTTGTTTGTGAGAAACCAGCCCACTGTGTGGGAGGCACTAAGACAAAGTAAGAAGTAGCTGTTGTTCCTCATAGCCAAGAGAAACAGTGCCAAGTCATAGAACAGTGCTAAACGTGAGGCGTTCTATAGCTCTCAGCCAGACATCACGTATCTCTTTACAGCTGAGCATGGAACAACATTAGCAAACGTCTTCATCTCCGTCCACAACTCTATCTCCACCTTTAAAAAGTGCGGTGAATAATTTACTTTAAGAGAAAGTCATGTTAAGATGACTCGTAAAGGCGCGAGGAAATAGACCTTAAGCCTGTGGCACAGCATGCAAAGTGAATATTGATTATGTGTGTGTAAAGGTGAATATCCTCTCTCCTTGCTACTGTAGGCATCTGCACTTTTTTTCTTTTCACTTAAGTGGATGTGCATATTTTGTGTCTTCATCTTTCGCTGGCCCTCCAGGGATGCATAATGCACTGTGTTGCATAATTCCACTGGTTCCTTCTACAAGGTTGCTCCAGTAAAAAACTCGAGGTTGATGTTCTTTAACTGTGTCGCGTTTGTTTAAAATTGCAGGTATTGTAAGAAAACAATTTACTTGATTGATGTATTTATGTATTATCCATTTCAATTCTGGGAGCTTAGTTCGAGATAGTACATTTTTTTTACTGGCTATCTATAGTGATACTACAATTGGGTAGGTAAGTACTGTAGTCACCCGGGGATATTTTTGGGGATTTCTGGAAGTGAGCCGCGAGGTGCTTGAGTTTGTCAGTGGCTAGTGTACAAGCAAATTGCTTGCCCCACTGACAAATATTGTGTTTCCACAGTGGAAGGTTATCCGGGTAAGCTGTCAAACAAGCAGAGCTCCTTTTCTTAACCCAGCCCTGCAGCGGAGGCAAGCAACCAATCCAAGCACTGAAAATGTGAACTGAAATAATAAATCACACATATTTCCTCCCCAACAACCATGGCTCTCTGAGCAGGGTGCGCCAGACCCAGTGCACAATGAGGTTATGATGCCCAAGCCATGTCTCCCTGGGCTGCTGTTCCTTCCGCCCCAGCCTGGTAATTGTCAGATACATGATGAAAAACTGAAGTGGCATTTTTTGCTCCTCTGGCGATTTCAAACGTAGGTGTCCAAACTCATCTCTGTTCAACTTTCCCAGTATGTGCTCACAAGGGACAATGTTGCTAATTGTGTCACATTGCTTGCGCCGTCCCCAGTCCCCATGGCAAATGAATGTTGAATGAAAGCTGAATTACTTGAAAAGTCACTCTATTACCACTCCAGTCAATTTAGTTTTTTTCCCTGTAGCCCGGCCCAGAGCCGGAGTGTGGATAGAGGGCAAACAAGTGGATGGGGAACGTAAGCTTTCCTCTCACACCTACACTATTACATTAGCAAAGTATCGCTCTTTACAGTACATTTGGGAATTTCCATTACTCAGAAGCCTTTGCTCCTCTGTTCCTGTGTTTGGTTGGCCGTGGAGCGACAGATCCTCCATATTGTCCCTGACACCAGCCCCTGGCAGCGCTCTACCTGTGCTGAGCCAGCACACTCATTAAGCTCTTCACGAGGCCCGGCAGTACTGTTCGACCCGTCCGCTAAGGACTTTTAGGCACGGATGCTCTCCTTGCCCATTGCTGGATATTTATACTAGTTGAGTGTGTATGTGTGCCTCCACTGGCCTGCAGTTTATGGGGAGGAAAACAGGAGCCCATAAAAGATGGCGCTTCGGTGTAAATAGTTTTTTTTTTCTTTACACTTTCAGTTTTTACTGCACAAAGAAGCCTCGTGAGATTGCTTGATAAGCATCTTTGATGTCTATAGCTAGCCACAACTCTTTTAATTTCCGACTTGTATGATGGACTGCTCTTTCTGCTATCAGTTTTGTGTGTGCTTAGTCCTCATTAGAATAGTTAGGTGGGTTGATGGGCCTTAGCCTCAGGACATTAGACTTTACATTAGGCTGACTGAGTGGGAACACATTGCAGGCAGACAGGCAGGCTCTCATAGAGACTTGGTCACCTGTGACTCTGGTTTAAGGACCTATACTGCCCTGGTGTGTCTGTGCACTCAGTGAAGGTATAGAGTACGTTCACATTACAATGGTAAAAACCTTTTATCGCAGGTACAGCCATTGTTGGTGCAGTCACCAGCGCTGAGCTCTGTGTCGCATCAATGCTCATCTGCCGTCACCGAGCAACACTTGAGAACCATTCACTGTGAACTTTAACCTGCTTTTTGGCGCTAACCTGTCAAAGTGTAGCTAATCAGCTTACATTGTGTTGGTGATTGGGATAATGATGGTGGCGAAGGTAGTTCATTGTGATTGTGGGTTTATATCTGAATAGCAAAACCTTATTCTGCTGCAATGCTTTCAAAAGGCACGAAAGCGTATTGCTTCAATAGGTCAGCTGTCAGGCTAACGCTGTCAGGCTAACGGCCCTGGGTTCAAGGCTTACAGCCATGCCAGGAAATGTACCCAAGGCAACAATCAAAATAACCCTTGAGCAAGACACCAAAGGCTTACTCTTCAGATTCTTGTAATTGTACTGTGTGTGTTGCACCTTTTGGATAAAAGTGGATAAAAGTGCTGAATAACCTAATTGGAGTTCTATAAAAACCCACCCGCAGCAATGCGGTTGTCTCTCTACTCTCGCTGTGCCTCTACGAACACATTTGCCAACGCCCAGGTCCTTGCCGCGTGAACGCACCTTGAGACTCTCCGTAAGCCCTCCAGTCATGACAAGAGACCCTTTTTGGTGCATGCTCCACTTTTTGTGATGCATAATTGAATTACCTATGGGTGCCAAGGCTGATTGAAGAATCCTGTCGACTTGTTTGGGAAATCTAACAGCACACTTAGTCAGGAGGAGGTTTATTTCCAACCTCCTTTATTCTGCCTTTTGTCCTGGCTTGCTGTATATTAGTGTGCTGTCCTCTAAGGTAGAAGATGTTGTCAGGTGTGATGAGTATAGAGGGTGTTGTTGGGGAAGGGAGGGATCATTTCGGACAGGCACTGAAAGTCTTGTCTCTCTTTAATCCCTCCTGGTTCCATCGATTTTAAAGTCAGTCCCCTGTGAATGGGGCCTTTCAGCTCCTCTCAGAATGGATGGAATGAGGCGGGGAGAGGGAGAGACAGATGGCTGTGCTCAAACCTCCTTAGAAGCGTGAAAGGGGGCGTCGCTAAATACCCCTAAACAGGGTAATCTAACAGGCTCCGTCTTCAGGGAGCCCAGTGGAGCCATTCAGGCAGAACGGCCACAGTTAACAGAATCACAGTGTGTCTGGGTGTTTGAGTCAGCCAGTGATGGAGATGGAGGGAGAGCTTTTATGGAAAACATTCTCATCTGCATAAACCCATTGCAGCGATCTGCAATATTAGCTTGTTTACATAACAGTGAATATCGCTTGAAAGCCAGTTGAAATGATTTAGAAATCTTGTACCGCGTCTTCTTTTGACCATAACAGGAAGTAACTGTGTTCAGAAAGCTAGCGGCTGTGTTATGTCGCTCTGTGTGCTAACGTGAATCCATATGTAATTCCACACATTGCCGTCCGGAGGGGCTCAGGCTGACAAATAAAACTTTAATATGCAGATACATCTTTTTAATCTTTACACTCAGCATCTGTCCCGGGCCTTTTTCAAGCAATGTCAGTGTTTATTCTGGGCCTGAAAGTGCTGTTCTGCACAACCCCATAGCAGACTCAGTGAATAATTTACTGATTATTCAAGACTGTGTGGCACAATATTCATGGGGGGATTACGAGGAAGACCCCGGAACCTGAAGGAATGGAGCAGGTCTGATACAGGCGGAGATAAAGATTTTATTCTGTATCAAGGGTGTAGGCTACTGTAGCCATCTTGTGATATTACTTTAGAAGTGCTGTACTGTATATGTCAGTACGGGGGTTGCTGTAGTCTAAAGTTTTATTGAAATTCTTTTACCTGTTTTACAGATTTACATAATACTAGCTAAAATGAATTGTTGAAATATCTGTTGGTAGAACTATGTGTACTAAAGATATAATAACTAATTATTCCATCAAGTTTATATTACCACATAATGTACAAGGAATTGGACATGCATTGTAATAGACATACAGTAACAAATTATGGTTACTGTAAAGGTGAACTCCTCAATTGTGTTATAGTGCTTGGCAAGGGCGTAGGAGTGAATATTGGGGGGACGCATTATAATGGCGGAGGTCTGGGGGTCCTTCCCCAGTACATTTTGAGGGTTAAACACTTAATTTCCTGAATTCTGGTGTAATTGTATACACCCATTTGTGCGTGTGTGTGTGTGTGTGGGATGCGTAAATATGACTGGAGATGCCATTAATATAGTTATTATAACATTATAACAACTGTTTTCTTTTCACAGACTTGCCGCAGAAATTAACATATTTACGTTCTGCCATTAGACAATAGGCAAGTAGGCTATAGCCTACAATCACGAAAACTGTTGCTGATTGGCTTAAATGAATTGTGTCAATTCAAGGAGCAGAAAGAATGAACGTGAAAGTAACACAGCTGGATAAACCTCTGATGAGTTATAAAGGATTTTACAACAGAAAATGATCGGCACATTACTGTATAGTATATGTGAATATTGCCTAAATAGCATACGATTCATCCTTAGGGCAGGAACGATTCAAGCCAACCCATGCAGGCTTGGATCATGTAAGAAAACATTACACAAGCCATTTACATGAAAATATTAGGCTGCATAGGCACCTTATCCAAAGATGAGTGGTATAGGCTACTGACAGCCAGTTTACAGTTGGTGAAAACTTACCTCATTCTACCAATCGGACATTAAGATGAGACAGAAATAGTCTGTTTCAGAGCACGACTTGCGTGTACATCAGTCGTGCTTTCAAAATAAAAGTTTCATATATTTATTTCTCTCTTGTGGGATACATTTTGGGTGGGACAAATCCAACTGTTTCCAATATTGGGGGGGGGCACGTCCTATCCGTCCCCCCTCCCCCGGCATTGTTGCCTTGCCTCATCGTACTGCTGAGGTTTGAAAAATTAAAATGCACATGGCTGTCATGGAAGGGTTCAAGAATAGGCAGCCTATAAAGTCGCTAGGCCAGGAGAAGAGAGAGGAAGTGATCGTATCAGATGTAAAGGGTATCTAAAGGGGTAAGCTGTCATAGTTTGTGCTTTAAATATGGTCTATTGCAGCTCTTCAAGGATCTATGTGGAGAACCTGAGATTTAATGAGGATGCATATTCCTTCTATAGTAATCTAGTCACTAATTGACCCGACTCTGGATAAGTGGATGAAGATGGATGGAAGTAATCTAGTCACCAAACAGGACACATTTGGTTTTGTTAGTCTTTAAACGCACATTGATGTGAAAATAATATGAATGATGAGTGATGATGTCATTTAATACACTTGAGATTCCATTCCTCATTGAAGCAATATTGATTCACAACCTTTAATCATACGTACAATGATTTCAGTTTTGAGGCCGGTCTGTAGGTCTTATATCACTTGTTTTCTATTGTTAGTTATTGTTACTCAGCAGTTTTGTCCACTCACAAATGACAGACCATTAAACACAATTGTGAAGTGTTTCGAACAGATTTGAGCGGTCTCGAGGCAAGCGAGATGAAAACAAACCTGCTTAAATTGTCTGGTTTGAAGGACATTCTTTGTCTTCATTCTAGAACTTCAGTGCAAAATCGATGTCTGCTAAACGGCCCTTGGGAATACAGGAGATTGTATGTGCTGCAAGTTTCTTTTATTATGTATTTTTTCAATAAATATATCATGCTACATTAGAGAGGCAAGAAGCATTGATAAAGTGACAAGCTGTCTCTGAGCTCTGTATCCAGAGCTAGCGCATTGCTGTTGCCTTCGAGGGAAAATTACTTTTTAGTGTGGTTTTTAGTTTAGTGTGGACATCATGACGTCCTTATTGACCGATCAATATAGTACTGGATTGCAATGTCTTTGTGTCTGGCCAATAGCACCATGGGACATTAGTGAGTCAGTGTCTCTACACACACACACACTTGCATTCACATATTGTACCAGCACTCATATCGCACATCAGCACTCACATGCATAAGCTGTACATTTTACAAGCTCTCTCACTTGTTCGCTGAGCTCATCCGACAACGCGGTCAACCTTTGCAACCATAGTGCAAAGAGCCACGAGTAGTGCAATAAACCAGCGCAGGCCAGCCGCCGTGTGTGTATTTTGACTGGACACATCCCATAGTTGGTCTGCGGGCGGGAAGGGGTCAGCCTTGATGCACTCTGCTACTTACGGAGTCCAACCCCACAGCCCCGCCAGGGGGATGATTGAAGTGCCATTCAGCCACCATGTCACATTGCAGCTGGTGTCTGCAACTGATAAAGGAGAGTCAGCCACTTAGATGAGAGGTCGGCTGATATTCTCTCGCCCCGTTAGTGCAACATCGGTGTCGATTAACATCTGTCACCCTCTTTCTTACACACAGACACCTTGCAATAGCTTCCAACACACATACATCTGGGTGGCCTTTTCCTTCTATATCTGTCTGTGTCTAATTTGGTGGGAAAAAACAGGCTTGGGAGGACTAAGAAAGCATATTTAGCTGATTAAGCATAGACAAAGTTATGAATGACTTCCTATGGAGCTTATGTGTCAAAATGTTATGGTATGATTTATATATTAATATTGTTCCCCGTGGGCTGAGGGCTAGACCACTGGTTCCGTATTTATAAAAGTGTTGCAAACCAATCATTTGATCTACAGTAAGATAACGTCTGAGTTAGTTAGTATTGCATATGCTCACTTCCCAATACCTGCAGCACTAGCATTGCCACAAGGAAACGCGTGTGCACAAACTTGACATGGAGCAAAGTAAAATTCCACTTCAAACATAGTTTTTATAGATCTGAACATTGGCTTGCATTTGTATTTTATGAGTATTTTTAATACTCACTCATTTCTCTGCACTGTAAACATTTGATAATAATAGTAATAGCAATATAGCCAAATATTGACAAACATGCACGATAGTATTAGATGTTCTCTTGGCTAGTCACTGCTCTTATCTAAATCTTGAAATTGATTTGAAGAAGCCCAGCATACAGTACCTTACAGTACTCTATTATGGTCATGGTAATGTATTCTTTCTATTATATAACTTCTAGCTGGGCTTTGTTCATAGAATATTCAAGGTAAAAAAAGTATATCCTGCCAGCCTAATTAATATGAAATGCGGACTAATCTGAGCTACATTTTCAATGACACAGCCTTGAAAAATTATAAATGCAGGAAAGATTTTATTACAGCAACATGTTTCTTTATTGCATCTGCTGTCATGGTGAAAGTACATTTTAATCTGTACCATCTTTAGCAGGGAAAAAAACAAAAGAATAGCACTTGCTATATCCCTATTGGACCCAGTAAACTATATGTGCTATCCAATTAATATCAGCATCTGGCCCTGCAAAGCTGCACAACCAGCCTCTCCAATAATGACAGCAAAGAGAGATGGCCAGGTAGGAACCTCAACACCAGGCTTGTATTACCCACAGGGCATATGAGGTCAGTTCCCAAGTGGCCTCCACTAACCCAACTGCTGATTTAAACTCTACATGTGCTGTATGCAGTATGTATTACAAACACAAGATGAACGCAACACAAATATCGAAGCCTTCCAAGTTACTATATTCTCAAAAAAGGTTATTTATTTCTCAATTTTGCTCACAAATGTTTTTATGTCATGTTAGTGAGCATTTTTGCCAAGATTATCCATCTGACAGTTGTGGCATATCAGTGATCAAGAAGATCAAGATTAAACAGCATGATTATTGCCTTGGGCTGGTCACAATGGAAGGCCACTCACACAGCACAATGCCACAGATGTCACACATTCTGAGGGAATGTCCACCAGAATGTAATGTTTCAAGCTAAAACTGCACATTTTAGGATGTTTGGCTTTCTCAGCCTTTAATCATCTTGGCATCTACAGTATCAAAGACTAATTTAATAGGACATACATTTGAGTATTTACATATGCTGGATAACTAAACGAGTAACCCTGTAGAAGATTTGGTTCCTCATTTGTGAGGAAAACGGTTATTAGATCGCATCATAGCATGGAATCACACCAGACCACAAATCAATTATAATTGTATAAAATATTATTGTCAGCAGTTCTGTAAAATAATCCATAACAAAGCAATGCACAACACCTAGCCTCAAGGTAACACAAATCCCTATCTGCAGCCTAATGAAATCCATTCAGCACTGGCGGAATCGGAGTGATTCTTTGTTAGCCGACACCCACCCAACTCGCTTTGTATAGGGTTTGTGGGGACATTCCGTGATCCTTAGCAGACATGTCTCATCCTCAATTAAAAGTAGATAAGGAGCTCAGAGAGGAATTGTGCCCTGCACTACAACTATATGTGTCCAGGTCACATCACTGTTGAGATAAGAGCTTCCATGGGCCTCCTGTGTGGCTGTGCTGTGGTATCACAAGTAGCAGAATAGAGATTAAGGTTGTGCTCCTGGCACCCTCTAGACAGCCCCAGCAGATTGAATGAATGGGGGTTGGGGGGGTTGGGTGGGTGCACACTACAGAGAGCGGTACACTTGGAAGAGCTCCACCGAGTGGGCAAGTGAAGGCATGAAATCTCCCCCCACCTGATCACTAACCTTGTGGGCTGTAAATATGCTTTATCTCTGTCTGCATTTACTTTTAAGCGTTCCTCCGCTCCTCGAGATGATTTAGCATGCAGAATCTGGTCTGGTGTGGAGTGTCAAGTGAGGTTTTAGGTAGTCCAGCAGCACAAAGCACTTCCAGATGCTGTTTGAAACCAAGATAGTCTGGCTTGGTGTTTGATTCCCATCTGAAAGATCCCAGGCCCGAACCCCAGCATGGCTCTTCCTGTAAGCAGGTTACCTGCTACTTATTGAACTTTTGTTAAACATTCACCCCTGTGGTTTCCTTACCTCCACCTTTATGGGGTAACTTATGTCATTCTGCTAGGTTAACCCATCTGTTAACCCCTCATTCAGGATTGTGACCTTTCATTTACATCTGGACCCAACTACCATTCACTGTTGTTGTTGTTGTTGTATTCACATTCGTAGACATGATAACGGTATCCCATAAGAAAATACATGTATGGGTGTATTGTATGTTCACTATGTTGTCAAGCTTGCTATTGAAACATATTGAGGTACATTGATTTTATTTAGCAGCTATATTTGTGATTGTGGAATGTTCAATGAGTGTGAAAGAGCAGTTGAGGTGCTGTTGTAAATCCAGAGGAACCGTGTGGTGGCAGTAAAAAACACAGGCATTGCATTCTAGAGTGTGCAACTGATTATAAACATTGTATGAGAATGAGTCCTTAACCAGTGTGTATAGTGTAACTGTTGCTATATCTTCATTGCTGCACTTGGCCTCATTGAAGGTTGTTCTTGGTGAAAGCATCTGCTACATGATCAAATTGTGATTGTGTGTGTGGGGCTAGATACTGGTTCTCTGTTATAACCGAAAACTATTTTTACAGCTACAATTCCACTTATTTAGGCCTTTTACTGTCGCAGGCTAAGAAATAACAAATCTAACATGGGCTCAGTATATGGCCTCGCTCGTCTTCGGCCTTGACAGGAGAGAGAGAGAGAGAGAGAGAGAGAGAGAGAGAGAGAGAGAGAGAGAGAGAGAGAGAGAGAGAGAGAG
>JAODLL010011922.1:5772-22823 GCA_026546735.1 Forbesichthys agassizii | reverse complement strand
GCACCCGGAGGAAACCCACACAGACACGGGGAGAACATGCAAACTCCACACAGAAAGGCCGGGACTACTGGGGTTTAAAGGCCACAGTGCTATCCACTGGGCCACCATGTTACGTGACTATATTATATGTATGATGTTCAGATGAAGCAGTCAGACTGGAGCAAGCACGACTCAACCAGGCCAGCCAGGCGGAAGTGATTGGGCGATTTCTGCGCTCGAATGGTGCAGGTCACGCGGAAGGAATACCAATTGAACACGTATGTATATTCTCCCTTCACAGCAGGGGGTCCCCGGCCGCGGTAAATGGAGAAAGGAAGGTAGATTATTAAGAGCCAGGCAGGTGCATTGCGAGACCTGCACCAAAATATATTTACTTCTCTATTATGACATCATCTTTGGCTAAACGATAGGCTACACGCATGCTGGCCCATTGAGTCGGATCACTCATGAGTTCTTTTATGTTAACGATGTCACACTGTACTAATTTAAGAAAATATGGAAATGTTAATGCTGAGAAGTACTAGGACGGCAAAAAAATTGATACAGCTGAATATTGCAATATTGTTTTTTTACAGTTGTGCATCGGTATTAGTATTGATACGTGTATGTAATGTAATGTATCATGACCCATGTATCGCGATACGTATCAAATCGTGAGGTCCTTGCCAATACCCAGCCCAATAGAGGTTCAAAAAGGTCCTGTTCCGATCAAATGTGGTACATTATATATAGGTATAGTAACTCATTCTTGAGAACGCTTTCTATATTCAAACTCAAATCAAAACATAACCCCCTTTCCATTCAATGCTCCCTCAGAAGCTCCGCCCCACACATTGGAAACACATTGTGAAGGCCATGATGTTGTGTGCAGTCTGCACCACTTTGTGTGTGTTCCTATTGACAAGAGCCTGTGTAGAAGTACAGGACCGTTTTACCAAAACGCAGAGAGAACGATAAGATAGTGAATTGCGAGGAGATATTAGTCAAATTAGTTTTGTTAGCTTAGAATTAGCTTAGAACAACGGACCGTACCCTTTGGAGTAGAGCTAGCCAACACTAGTGGGCTACTGTGTTACTGTATGTGGACCACCAACTGGCTGAGGTGGGCCTTTACGGTGGGGAAGGGGGGGGGGTGGAAGGGAGAGAGAGAGGCTGAGCTGGTATTGCCAGACTCCCCACTGGGCCTAATGGGGCGATGAGGGATCCTCGGACCCTTTCAGAGCGGCGAGAGCAGCCCCCCCCCCCCCCGTTCAATTACGCCGCGGGTGGCCCTGGTCAATTACCAGCCCCTACGTTTACAGCAGTGGAGCACACAGGTTGGGAGATAATGAGTGTCCAAAATTGCCCAGTCGAAATGAAGAGAGAGGGATTCAGATTAGCCAGTGGAGCTGAAAAGCGAGTGTGGGGGGGGGGGCACAGCTATCAGTCTCAGTCGGGCGTCAGGGGTTGGATGTTGGGTGTCGGCGGGATACGATATTTGGAAAGGTTGAGCGAGTTTGACGTCTTGCAGCACATATGTGTAATGTAATAACGTATGTATGGCTGTGCTGTATGATATGTACAATAGTATGTGTATGTACGTATGCACGCTATGTACGTACGTATGAAGGCAAGGCACTTTAATCATGTAGCGCATTTCATACATGAGGCAGACCTGTGCTTCATCACGTCACATCATGTATGTGGATGGTAAGAGCAGTTAGAATGTGTTCTGTTGAGATTTAAGGATGATCGCGTTCGTCTACCGTCTCCCAGCCACCTGTTCCCTCCCACGTCCGCACACGCCGTCGCCCTCCTCTTCCATACCTGCCCAGCCAGGTATGGAAGCGGGCTGCCACCCGATCTGTGGCGGTGCGGTGGGGGGGAAGGGTTTAATCACCCTTGACCCTGCACCAATTACCCCTCATTACCAGCGCTGCGTCTGCCCCTCAGGGGAGCGCGCCGTGCAACAATAGCACAACATGAAAGTGAGCGGCGCTGCTGAATGGAGCCCTAATGGACGTACCCCCTCCACCCCCCCACCCGCCTCCCCTCCCTCGCCACGGCCTCTCCTCGTGGGCCCTCGGCCGGCCGACCCACAGGTCCCTGTCACTCTGGCCACCGTGCACGTGCACACACGCACACACACGCAGGGACAAAGGCAGCTTGTGTTTGGGGCTGCCTGACCTCTTGAGACGGGGATCCCAGGCCCTCTGGCCAGGCGGCCAGCCATGGAGGACCAGAGGCTGTGACAACATGGTGACAATGCTCCAACAGGAGCCAGCGATTGTCACATTATTATCTGTTAATTCAGCCAATATGCATGCTGAAATATAATCTGGTGTTTCTAAACACCGCTGGCTCTGTAGATGGGCACACAAACAAACAGTGGTGCAGACCGCACCCCACAACACTATCCCAGCCTTGGCAATGAGCGTTTAATGTTGGGGGGGGGGGGGTCAGATCTTCTAAGAGAGCACCCTATGGCATTGAAGGAAGAGGAGAGCTTTGATCTTTTTCCAGAATCGCTGACCAAACCTTTAAATGTTCCTGTTTTATTAATCTCTCTAATCACGTTGACTGTCGACAACATGACGTCTTCACTCTGTTCTCACTCCTTCTGAATCAGTTAAATCAGAATTTAACAATAAATAACTAAAGCTGTTGATTCTACCTCGGTGTTACATCACACGTAGGGTGTGCCAGTCGCAGGTCACGGTCCTCGTTGGCGTCAGCAGCATTCCTGTCTCTCTCTCCCATTGGAACGCTTTTGTGGTCATTCAGTCCCGAGGCCTCGTCTACCCTGTCGGCATGGAGATTTGGCGCTGCGATCTGGTGACCTCCTCCACAGAACGTATAGCCGGCACAATAAGAAGAAGAAGAAGAAGGCATTAATGACCTCAGGGAAGGTGGGGGGGGTCAATTACCATCAATTAGAAGCCAAAGTGGTTCCCCTTCATTATGGCCGGTGTGTAACCCAAGCCCAGGGAGCCGTATGGCGGTCCCATTGTCATGCCGGGCCCTCACGCTGGGCTGGGGCTGAGCTGGGGCCGTCTACGGCCAGGGGTTCCCAGGTGCTCGCTGCACGGGAGTTAGGGTGGGTGGAAGGGGAATCTGACCGCAGGCTTTAGGTGGTACGGCCGGTGACTTGAACTCCCAATTGTCTAGATTTGCGGCACAAACGGAATCTTATTTTGTAACTTGGCGTACTGTCCATGAGGTCATGATTACTAACTCATCCATAATCACACATCCGAGTTAGCTATCGAGAGGGAAATGGCAGACGTTTAGTTTGTTAATATTTTTATTGGACAGGACAGTAGAGAGAGGCAGAAAACAAGTGGAGAAAACAAGGAGAGAGATATCAGGAACGATATCACAGGTATCACAGGAACACAGGTTTACCAAGGCACAAGGCCCACATGGACAGTGAGGCCCACATTGGCACGGGGTTATCGCATGCATCATATCATTTCTACATGATATATCTTAGACTGGGGCCATTGTCTACATTTGGAATTATTTGGCATACGTGAGTATGCAACAGTGGTGGAGCTCTACCGTAAAGTAAAGCTCACTCTCCGATACCTCGAGGATGCTATAGCGACAGACACTAGAGACTTCCTTGTTGGACAAACCCACCGCTCACGTTGCTGATCCGGATTCGAGTCCCTGGCTTGGACTGCCTGGTTACATTAGGTCATGGCAAACTATAACTAACTAACTAATACGTCTGAGATGTTAAGACATCTGATCATTTCCACAGTTTTGGCTGCTGCTAAGGGATTTTCCAATCACATTTTCACGCCTTTGTAAAAACGATTTGCACGCTAACACAGCAAAACAAACATCCGCTTCTCTAATTTGGGGGGGGGGGGGGCTGCTTAACACTACTTTACGCAGCTGGTAAAGGGTTAATGGAATATCCCTTGGTGCTTCAGGGGAAGCTAATGGGCCTGGAAAACATGAGGTCACTCCCGCTCAATGCCAAGAGACAGCAAGTCCCGACACCACCGAGTATGAAGATTGCTTCAGTGTACTTTATAAACACCAAGTACCTTTGTACTGTACAAAGGTGCCCTGAAAGCTTGAAGAAGATATATTTATTCTCGATTGGCAGATTGAAGGGTGAAAATGATGTTA
Source organism: Forbesichthys agassizii (assembly GCA_026546735.1). Classification (NCBI taxonomy): domain Eukaryota; kingdom Metazoa; phylum Chordata; class Actinopteri; order Percopsiformes; family Amblyopsidae; genus Forbesichthys; species Forbesichthys agassizii. The sequence continues at coordinate 18,701 of JAODLL010011922.1, read as the reverse complement.
AGTGCTGTGGGCTCATGTCTGCCACATGAGCAAATAGCAAATATTTGTCCGTTGAATATATTATTAGCTAATAATACTGATCTGGGTAAATATGTTATATGCCAGATAAACACAGGCAGAACTTCTCAGCATAGGCCACACAATAGACTTCATTCATACTTCATTCATAGTGAAACTTGATATGGGCCTGCTGAGAGATCAACAAGCCATCTGTGTGGAGCCATCAGAATCAAGTGGGATACACATTGCCTTGCAGGCTATGCCAGTCCTGGTTCCTCTGTGTGTGTGTGTGTCTTTCTCAATGTCTGAGCCGATTTTCTGGTGTCAGAGGACACCCATACGGCGATAGCCTTAAGATCTTTAGACAGATGGGGTGCCATTACGAGCTAAGCCCTCGTCTTTGTTTGGCCCGAGCCGTGATGAAATATTGATGGAAATATAGAAATATTTTGCCTGCTGTGCAGTTACCCATCTAAGAAAGGTTAATGAGTGTTAAGACTAACCTTTCTCCTGTTACAACAATATGTGGCCCTAATTTACCACCAGCATTGACTAGTCTGAAGTCTCTGTGGAGCTAACGCTAATCGATAGCTTTTTACAAAGATTAAGTTACCAAGTGGCCGCTGGTCTAATTCTTGATGATCTTCTATTGAAATGTTTATATGTAAACAGTCCTTTCTGGTTTTCTAAACTTACCAATACTAATATTTTGGTATCTCATTTATACTGTTAAAAACAGGACCTTTAGTCACTAATATTGTAATAACTTTTATTATAATAACGTACACATAAACACCATATCTTGAGCCACTCTCTTGCTCAGAGTTCAGCTATGCTCAGCTACTACAGGTTAAATAAGGCCTCGCTATTATATATAGCCTAGCCCTATAGCCTATATACAGAATAATATAGATATAGGCTTATTATATACGGTTGATATTTCCATAATTTCTACATGTTTATGTTTAACCAGTATATCCTCACTTTCTGCAATGGCTTACTGTTTATGTTTAGAAGACACTGATCGCGAAATGGGATAGGAATGATGCATGGAGATTCAAGCCCATGTTTTTATAGAGCTGGTGTCAATACTGTGAAATTATGTAGCGTTAACTGTAGGCCTTCACCTGGATGTGTTAGGTTATTACACATAAGCCTATGTAGTTGATTACAGTGCTTACAGCTCAAGAAACATCCATTTTAGCAACTAAACTAATTTCAAAATATAAGTGAAATATTTCTTACATAGTTTTACTTGAACCCATGCTTCATAACCAGCTGCGCCAAAAACATAAACCATTAAACCCCCACACCACACACACACACAGATCCTGATCCCCAGGGCCATGCCAGTAGTAATGCAACAGATTTATCTCAAATCAATAGGTTTGGCTGCTTCCTAGGCCAGAGACCCCTCTCTCCCTGTCCCAGGGGTCTGCTGGCTTGTTTGCTAGCATACAATCATTATGTCCTTCGATCTGTTGCCCCGGCGACGTGCTGAATGGGATCCTTGGTCTTTTTCGGGTTCAAGGTAACTATAGCCTGCTTGAGAACAGAGCCTGTATGGCCGCTCTCTTGTGGATCCTCCACATGGGGTCTAAGTGTTTATCTGGTTGTTATAGTGATGGATGGTAATGCAACAGGATTTTTGATGATATGAACATATCATATGTCAGATGATGTGAACTTCTCTAGAGGGCAGGGGAATCAGTGTTCCTAGCTTCATAAAGTTTAAAGATACAGTTCCAGCTGCTGTATAGCCTGAGTGGACTTCTCAGAAATGTGTCACAGAAGCATCACTCAAACGGAACGAAACCAATTTACATTTTCTATGTTTGTGCACTGGCAGTGTTTTAAAGGTGTAGACAGCAATTATACGCTAATACACATTTTGTCACTCAAATGCAATGACTATTTCCTCATGGTCTGTTAGATCAGGGGTATCCAAACACTTCAGGTCGTAACTCCCAAAAATATCAGTGACAGAGACTCGCGAGCCGCAACCCCCGCTATCCCCAAGCATAACAGTATAATATTATTTGAAAGTGTTTTTAATATAGGCTAGTTGCAAGATACATCAAAGTGACATATAAACTGTTCTACTAACAATTATGGCTATAAAATATGCTATTTTTATCATTTTAAAATGTTACTTAATTTCTGAAAATCATCTTGTGACCCCCTCCTCTGTCTGACGACCCTTCACGGGGACCCAACCCCCCACTTTGAGAAGCACTGCACTACACTAGATGCCTGTATGTCCTGAAAATTATATCTGGTGTTCTTACACAGCCCTGGCTCTGTAAATGGGAACACAAACAAAGTGGTGCAGACCGCACCACACAACACTATCCCAGCCTCGGCAATACGTGTCAAATGTGTAGGGCGAAGCTTATGGGGGCAACCTATATGACATTCATAGGAGAGGTGTTTTTTTTGTTTTGATCAAGTCCAAATATCTCCACTCTTTCTCCATAATCGCTGACTCCATCTTGTTAGGATACAGCCTGCTGCCTATAGGCTACTCATTCATTACCATTACCGCTGAAGCTGTCAAAATACAAAGTGCATCATGCGTGGTGTGTTTTATTGGACTTTGCAGAGAGACGCATTTCACTTTATGTGACTTTGTCATATGTCATGATGTCTTATAGACAGGATCCATTCAAACACTTAGCCAAGAAAATACACGACAGGTGAAACACACACAGCAGTAGGTAGGAATTGTATCTGGCAAACAGATTTAGAACTGACAGCTTATAGCTAGCTACATCAACAACTGTCCATCCCCAGTGTCTAAAGTACCACGGAGAACTGTGGTTTCAAAGTGCTATGAGGAATCAAAACACGGATTGCTTTGAATGAATGAAAGGACTCCCATCTCCCTGCTCACATCTATGCTTTTATTTATGTCACACCTGGCTTTGAATAGAGCCGCAGGGCGACTCGCTCGGCGGTGACAGTGGAATTACAAGAAAGACATTCTCTGTCAGCGCGGAGCTCACAAACAAACCCATTTAGCTATTATTTCCTCTGTCACGGATACACGCGGTAAAGCGAATATTCTTCAACAAAAACGGGGGGCGGTTGAAAAGAGAAAGTACGAGAATAGGACAGTGGAGAAGGAGGTCTTAAGAGAGCGATAAGAAATAAAGGGAGGGAGGCGGGGTGAGGTGTTTTGGGGGAAGCAAAAAAGAGTGGTCTTCGTGCCCCGGCGGACGGAACGAGTGGAAAACATCCGTAATTTTCGCCGCGGGACTCCGCATGATTGAGTCGTTTAAAACACAGACACAGAGCTGAACCAAAGCAAAGTGACTGGGGTTGTGGAAGGCGGGGTGTGGACACAAGGAAAAATAATGAATAGAAAAGGAGGTAGAAGTATCTCCCGTTTTTTGAAACGCTGTTTTTTTTACGTTTTTCTTTTCGAAAGTCAAAACAACGTTACAAACTTTTGCCTGACATAATGGTTATAGGCCATTGCCAAATGTCGTCATAATCGCATTTTTAGAGCTAGGCCTACATCGGACAAATCAATGTATGGTCAAATGTTATTGTTGAATTGCTATTGAATTGAATTGCCCCACTGAAGTCTTCACCTCTGTTATTACCATCAGCATCGCCAAAATGGAAAAGCGTAGTCTGCAACTATAGGATATTATTCTATACAGTAGTCCTGCCCTTAGTAGTAGTAGTAGTAGTAGTATTAGTAGTTAGTAGTAGTTAGTAGTAGTTAGTAGCTCTGCACAAGAACGGTAATTAGATATGCTCAAATTCAAAACAATACTTGATGGCACTTGATGGCTGCAGTTGCGTCCTCTGACCAGACGGTGCCGCCAATATTGGTTATTGGTTATAAGTCAAGCTATAGCTTAATAGGCTACAGCCCACAGTAAGCCTACTGTAGAATAATTGTGCCTGTGTCTCCCTCTGTCTGGCCGTAGGGAATACAAAATGCATGGCAACAGAACACACACGTGTAACATGTCCGTGTAAAGTTTGTGACTGGCAACATGTGTTTGAATCATACTGAGGTAGCCAGACTAAACAACATACACAAACATATTCACCATATAATGTGCAATATTATGTAACACCGAATTGTACAAATAACCTGTTATTGTAGCATTTATGGAAGTGGCAGAAGGTTTAAAATACCTGCCTCTCCCTTTTTCAGAGGCGTTGTGTGTGAATGGAAGCAGGCTGGCACACCTCAGGTGTCAAGATGAAACAGAATCCCTGCCTTTTGAATCATTCCACCACAGACCCACTGCAATTATTAGGACATTACAGTTTTGCCTAGTTCTTTATATGGAGAAGAAAAAGAAGAAATCAACAAGAGTAGGCTAATGTCAATATAGTATTTTACATTTTATTGCAAATTTTGATTGATCAAGCAGTTTACCGGCGCCATAGTAAATCAATATTCTACAGCCCACATGTTTAATGTTTTTCCATATTGCTACAACATTTAGTATTTTGTGTCCTAACTATATGCATGTCACACCTTCCTATTGAAATTAATGAATGCTTCTTGGAATTTAAATCCCACGCTAAGGCTAAAAGACTTAAAGACCCCAAACAATAAATAATTACAATGTTGGATCAAGATGCACTGCCGGGCCGCACATACTCAAACGACAACACTGCCTGTGTGTTTCCACACCTTGCATCTGTGCAGGCATCTGGTTGCACCATGTGCACACCCAAATGTTCACTCGTGTAGTCATGGTGACAGAGGAATATTTATAGTGAGACAAGTCAGGGAGGAAGTTCAGTCTGTGACGCTTGATTAGTCTAATATACTGCAGACCCCAGAACACGCACACACACACACACACACACACACACACACACACGCAAGTACGGGCACACACACACGCACGCACACACAAACACATGCACACACGCGCGCGCAAGTACGGGCACACACACACAAACACACACACGCACACGGGCACGCACACACACAGAGGACACAAGAGACCCACCTGCACGTTTAGCTACACCCTCCCTCTCCAGACCTTTTGGTCGAGGGATCGACTGCAGTGTGGGGAGGAAGGAGGGGGGGGGGGGTGTTGAATATAATTGGCTGTCTGTGTGGTGTGCATACATTGATGTATGCATGTCTGATTGTATGAGTCTTATGTCCTATACCGGTGCTTTGATGCCAGAATTCTAACGTCATTTCCCAACCACCTCTGGGTCTGAATCCATTGGCGGCTGTAGCACATGGTAGCAATATGTTGCAGGGCCCAGATCAGACTTCAGTCATGCTCAATTAGAGGTCTTCATTTAGAGGTGCTGCTCCCACTTAATTTCTCCTCTTCTCTTGTGGAGGTGATAACATGCCCAGGGGCAGATGGGGCAGGGAAATTGATATCTGCGCACGTGTGATTGTGTGTACGTGTGTGTGTGTGTGTATGAGTGGGTGTGTGGGTCTGTGTGTGTGTGTGAGAGAGAGAAAGAGTATGTGTGTGTGAGCTTGTGTATGTGGACACATCATGGGACACATCAGACCCTTGATACATCAATCTAGTGGCCTAGCTGCATTTTAGCACTAGGACAACATTATCTTAGCATGAAGGACTAACAGGCTTTGTTAGCATGAAGGACAAGAAGCTACATTAGCATGAAGGACTAACAGCTACATTAGCATGAAAGACTTACAGCTACATTAGCATGAAGGACTAAGAGCTACATTAGTATGAAGGACTAGCAGCCACATTAGCATGAAGGACTAACAGCTACATTAGCACGAAGGACTAACAGCTATATTAGCATGAAGGACTAACAGCTACATTAGCATGAAGGACTAACAGCTACATTAGCATGAAGGACTAACAGCTATATAAGCATGAAGGACTAACAGCTACATTAGCATGAAAGACTAACAGCTACATTAGCATGAAGGACTAACAGCTACATTAGTATGAAGGACTAACAGCTATATTAGCATGAAGGACTAACAGCTACATTAGCATGAAGGACTAGCAACTACATTAGCATGAAGGACTAGCAGCCACATTAGCATGAAGGACTAACAGCTATGTTAGCATGAAGGACTAGCAGCTATATTAGCATGAAGGACTAACAGCTATATTAGCATGAAGAACTAACAGCTATATTAGCACGAAGACATCTACATTAATTAGCAAGGTATCTGTAAGGAGCAGCACTTAATAAATCACACTTTTCAGGTAAACAAGCTACTGCAATCACAAATAAAATACCAAATTATACTGACACCAAAACTACAATGAGGAAATTCCAAATATGAATTTTAAACAGAAACACCTCACCCTTTAACGCGTGGACACACATTGTGGACACACATTGCCTGTATTATTACTGTAGTATTGGCTGAGATACTGTTGTGTGGTGCGGTTTGCACCACATTGTTTGTCTTCTCATTACAGAGCCAGGGATGAGTAGAGACAACAGATTATGTTTCCAGCACGGTCGCTGAACTTGACAAAATGTATATTAGCTCACAATCGAAGTTCCCACCTTTAAAGGCAGGGTCGAGGGTAATTCTTGAGAACGCTTGCTAACTTCAGGCTCAGATCAAAACAATATGCTTCCGCAGAGCTACTCCACACAATCAACACGCATTGTGAAGCAAAGCGTAGTACTACGGCTTTGTTTATGTTCCTATTTACGGAGCCAGGGCTGAGTAGAAGTAAAAACATTGGCTTACAATTAGTATGCAATGGCGGAATATAACTTTATATGTTGATATTTTAACATAAAAAGATCCAAGTCAGCTTTAAAAGTTAGTAACACTGAGCTGACTGACCTACTCTTTCCCGTACGTTTGACCTGCCTTTAACATGGATATATCACTGGGCCACACAGTCATTGTTTGACCTCACTCCCCCACCCCCTTCATTGAGGCTTGGATACAATTTAATGGCGCTGGAACTGTTTTGCATAAACAGTTTTTGGAAATTTGCAGCAATTTTACTCTCCACTGCATTGCTTCTGGCATTTTCCAGATGTGTCACACTAGATGTTTCCACATGTGTGGGAAAATGGAAATCCAATAGTGCTTCATTTCTACATCATGTCTGTCAAAAATGGTCTGGCAAAAACTTTTAAAGAAAATCAGGTCATGTGAGTACATACTGTAAAGCAACAAAGTACGACATAACAGGCGCAGGATAGTACAGTCGTCTAGGTGTTGCACTCCCAGCTGGAAGGTTGTGGGTTTGAACCTCGGAGCTGTAAGCACCCCTGAGTAAGATACCTAGCCTTTATGTAATAACTGCACTCATTGTAAGTCGCTTTGGATAAAAGTGTCTGCTAAATGACCTAATTGGAATTGAACGCTATGGAGGCAGGTCATTGGCATATGATGAAGAAGGCTCCCAATGGAATTTCTGAAATATCATGACATTTTATGCTACGTTCAAATGGGGTCGTGTTTACCATGTTCATGAAAAGAGTCCATATGGGAGCGCCCCTATCTTGTGGTATTAACAATGTCAGTCAAGTGGAACTTATGAAAGCTTCAAGCTCACAAGTTCCCATGTCGTAATCACGAGGTCACTTGGTCCATTTGAATGCAGCATTAAAATAGTACATGGAAAGTCAGGGAATATTGTTGGGGTCATAATATTCAAAATGAAAATGATATTGGACATGGGATTTAATTTTGAGATGTCTCAACAATTCTTGAAATATTTTTCAGATGCTAAATGTTTACATGAGTAGCCTACCTAAGCCTAAGCAGGTACTGTATGTCACATTTGGCTTAGACCATGTCTGGAAAACTGTGCTACAGTATTTAAAACTCTTTGGATGTAGCCTACAGCCTGCCAACTTTAAAAGCTGTCTGCCTTTGAGGTAATTGAGTTGAAGTAGATTAGACCTATCATATCATATAATCTCATTATATTTTATAAGTAAACGTGTCACTCAAGTGTAGTGGCATAAACACAAACATTTAATCACATACAATTCATTTTATTTTCGAGTAAACGTATGTGCCATGGAAGTGTCGTGAACGTTGGAAATAACTGGTCATTGATAAATAAAGAACCCTCCACCTGAAAAGGGGTTGCGCTTCTTGAGGTATCGCGTGATTTACCACATAAGGAGATCTGACAGTACTCTCGCGATATATGCCACGATCTGATTCATCTATGCGGTTAACTCGCGAGATCATCTGGCCCGTGAAGCAGCCTGGGCACGTGTGCTGTTTCTTTCTCTTTTTTTTTAAGCGTGATTCCGAGCTGAGCTGCCGAGTACGGATAATGATGATGGCGGAATTGGTACAGGCCCCGGTGGCTCAGACGGGAACGAAAGATGACTTCGCAGACGCTTTGCGCCGGGTCCGACAGGTAACAAGCAAAACTTACGCTTTGGAACGACAAACGAGACCTTTCCGTAGTGGGGGATAAGTGTATTTCGGCCAGCTCACCACACCACCCCCTCCCAACCTTACTTGAAACACACTTGCACTGCTCGCTAGCAAGCTAACCTCAAGCCTACAGATCCTATGCTGCATTGCTGGGTGCACAAACTAGAAGGCACTGGCCTGTGTACTTCCAGTAAACAACACCAAAACTGTCTAAATGATCTGACCGAACGAGTGGAACGTGTCAAATAAATGTCTTCCATCTTAATGGAGTGAATTAAACTTAAACCGACTTAGGGCAACAAACTGCAACCTGTTGTGATGTCACACAAGTTGGTTGGTAGCTAGCTCCCAACACGAGCTACACCGTGCTTGGCGTCAACAAGTTCTGTTATGCGGGCGGAATACTGCCAGAGTATTTCCATGAGCTGTCAATACATGCAACTGTTATGGGCACAGTCCATTTCATAAGCATACTGCTCCATTCCAAGCAGTACCGTACAATGCCAGGTTAGCTAGCCGCTCGTGTTGAAACTTATCAGGTAGCTAGCATATGGATAACAAGTACTGCGTATGTTAAGCGAATTGATAATCTGTAATATGTATCAGCGAGTAGTGTGTGTATAACAAATTTGCTACGCATGACATAGTTGTGTTGTACGACGTATAATGCCAATAACATCTGTGAAAATTAGCCCACCCCTAGTAAAGTTACCACAAGTTAGTCACGTAACTGTTATCCTTATATGCAGTGTTTGCGATTTTGATTAGACTCAGTCAAAGCAGATCTGTGAAAGGTCATAGCCACCAATTGTATGTTGTACTGTACGGTAATAGATCCTGCTTGCACAATCATAATCGGGATTTTAATAGATAGTAAATAGTAAGATGTAGCATATAAGAAATGCTGAGCTAATGTTTAATCAATAAATGTGAATTGTGAACCATTCACATTCGTTGTTTAAGTGCCATGTTCATAACTCCTTTTAAATCCCCCACCAAACCTACACTGTCTGATATGTTAACATTCTTATGTGCAATTGTAGCGAGTCGAATAATAAGTCGGTGACCTGTCAACTGAGATTCTGACTAAGGCATAAAATAAAACCGATACAATTAACAAAATCGCACAGAGTTAACATTTCAACAAGGAATTACATGTGTGTATACACACACACCGTGTAATTTACGATGGAAATGAAGGTTGCCCGCTTGCTTCTGGTGAGTTGACTTTTCGGTTGAGTCTATTTTAAGAGCCACTAGTCCATTAGGCGAGTGGACTTTTCAGAAGCGATATAATTAACATAGTTAAGTAGGCCTACTGTATACTGGATGAGCCTTTTAAGAACTGAAATGTATAATCGCCCCTCATAATCAGACAACCTTAAAAAAGAGGCGGTATTAAAAGTGATGGACACTTGTCATGTACAATCTCTAGCTAGGAAAATCATTTTAGAATAGCTTCGTAAGAAATTAGAATGAATTAAGAGTCTAGACAACTTTAGCTACAGCAAGCCTGTAAAAGCATTGTTCCATTCACTATGCTGGCTCGATCAGGAATTTGTACAGTGCCTGCGCTGGTGAAACTGGTAGATACTTTGATTTAAAATGTTTCACGTTAATTATCAATTGACTCGTTGAAGATATGCTTTCTGATGAGGCCGCAGTGTTGCAAAGTGATGCAGAATGATGCGGTGCTCTTGGGTGAGCGTTAAATATGCCTACCTGTAATACAGCCTATGTGGGTGCTCAAGCTATACGTAGCTATACATAGGCCTAGCTGTGTGTCAGGACCCTCTCACAGCCACACACTGCTCTGTGCGAACAGCAGCAGGGAATGCAGAACATACTGCTGTCTGCGCAGCTACAAAGCAATACCTTCTTGACTGATGTAATGACTGATGAAATGTAGCCTAATCTGCTTCAGTTTTCTCTGGTACAGTAGCTCAGTATTATAATAGGCTGTGGCTATGAAACAGTGATATCCTATCTTAACAGGTAGGCTACTGTAGGCTATGGTGAATCCTTATGTGAAGTCAGTTCCATTAATATTTGGTGTATTATAATTGTTTAATAGTCTATACACTATATAATACTATAGGCTAGTACATTTTTGTGTGTACATAATAACATACCATTACACTGCCAATTTGCTTAAACTTTGTATTTGTGGGTAACATACTTTAAGTTAAAAAAAAGTTCTGTCATTTTAAGAGTTACGTAATAGGCTATTCTACAGAGACATCTTTAACACTACTACTGGTACAATACAGGCATGGATATAAAACGAAAAGTAGATTTAATGCTCAAGCACATGCAGGTTTGAAACCATGAATTTAGACAAGAAACTGGAATTAGCCCGCCATGGAAATGTAATTATAATCACTTGAATGTTTATTTGTAGGCTATTGTAAATGCGGTCTTTACATGGACCTTAGTTAACATGGTGGTTTTCGAACTACTGTTGGTGTAAGGGCCTGATCACACCAAGACGCGTCTCTAGCGAAACCAAGAGACGTTTTCCTATGGTACAGCGCGACTGTCATGCGTTTTTAAAATGTGCCTAAAAGTTTAAATATCCTCAACTTTAAGGAGTCCCACTGTTCGTCAAAGTGACAGTTGGCCCAGGCAGTCGTTCCCTATGTGATCGGGGGGTTTATCAATGCGCTTATGAAGCGGCCACGCCTTTAGCGACGCATCTCGGCGTGATCGGGGCCTAACGGTGGCCAGTTGGTAGTGCTGTGCGGTAAAACTAATCTCACCCTCCGACACCTCAACGAACGCTCTGACGACGCAGGACGGAGATCATGGGTTTTAGCCTGCCTTGTAGAGCGGGGTTTGATTCCAGGTTAAGGATGTGCCGAGTCGGAGCCCGCCGGTTTCATTGGCATACAAAAGTTTACACACCGAAGAACAACTCTTGTTTTACTTCACGTCAGACCTGGTGAGTTAACCATCGAACTGTATTGGGAGTGAATGCATAGCCTCTGCCGGTGCACCTGCAGTCACTGCTTTTGGCCACTGCCATTACGCACTTGTACAGTAGGCTATACGCTAGGCTACTGCGTGATTGTGTTGCATCTGACCGTTAACGTGATCGACATGATCACTGAAACTTGCGCCAGTACATTTTATGATTGCTTTATAGTCTGACATAGGCTAATATATATTGAACAGCCAACAGCCATTAAACAGCCAAATCCGATTCAATTGACAACATTCTCAGTAGGGTTCAGCCCTAGGCATTAGCTACACTTGACATTGAGTGGAGTTGAAAGACTGCATTGTATTTATTTTACCTCCTGTGTCTTCATACTCTTGTACTTTGCATTGTAGGTTACACACATACTGCTGCATTTGACATTTGACCACATTGACTGTGTTGGTATTGTGCTCCAAGACAGTTGCTGCTCTATCAGATAATTTACTGATTCAATCAGCAGATTTAGTTCTGTGCATATCTGAGCTTTTAATGCAAATGTCAGATTCAGAGCTGCCTTTAACGTACTTAAACTAAACTGCCATTAATGTAAGTGGGCCATGGTACTGGACTATATCTACAGCAGAAATGAGACATTTACTGTGTTTACTTCAGATATTTTACTAACTTATCTACTGTAGTGCCTTTGTTCTATTCTATTTAGTCTTATGAGTTAACACTGGGAACGGTTGGATCATAATGGAACTAAATATTGCAGATTTGGACTAGAGGGGAATTCAGGCCAGTTTTGACCTGCACCTATTTTCCCCCCATCTTTTCCAACAGTAGCGCCCATTTTGACATCCGCCACGTGCACTTCTGTGTGTTGCAGTGCACGGTGCATGCACGCTCCTGTTACCAAAAAACCCCCCCCAGCCTGGCGTAGACGCGCATGATGCCCCTCCACAGCCTGGCGTAGACGCGCATGATGCCCCCACAGCCTGGCGTAGGCGTGCATGAGTCTACAGGCTGTTTTTTAATGTGATGCCCTCTTTTAAGTAACATTTCGACTTCAGAGACGTGTATGTATGTATTGTGTTTAGAGATATATATATATATATACACACACATACCAGTTTATGTATGTATGAGTTCAAATGCAACTTGTCGATCTTTTAAAAAAAAAAGTAGCAATTTTAAATAGCAATATTTATTAGGTTTCTATATTTGGGCTCGCTAATCCCACCTTTATTGCCAGTTTTCTTTCTTTCTCATAAAAACAAACTGGTGTATAATTGTTGACGTTTCCAAGGGAACAATTGTGTGGCTTGGCTAATACCAGGTTGTCAGTTGCCTGTTACTGTAGAAATATTCTGTGACAGAAGAACACAATTAAACCTGTTTGTTCAATGGCACTGGTGTCCTAGATAAAGTAAAGGTGGTGGTGCTGACATTTTGGAAAAGGTTTGAGTTTCTACAGGCAGTGGGAGAATAACGAGAGCATGTAAGTTTAGGTTTGTTTAGTTGAGATGCCGTTCTGTTTAAGACATTGTTCTTTTTGTCGACAACCCAATTAATAGTGTAGCGTGTGGACATAGAGACAGAGCATGTTTAAGTTCTCCCACACTGGAAGGGGGGGGGGGGGGGGGG
>JAODLL010011883.1:0-12803 GCA_026546735.1 Forbesichthys agassizii | reverse complement strand
AATATATTGTTGGGTATAATTATTGTTAAAGAAGGAAGACGTCAAACTCTTCCTTGGACTTACACTAACCATGTACTAATATTGGCATCCATTTCTGTATGGTAGCTGGGTTACACACAGGGAGCGACAAAACCTCAGCGACATGGAGGCTGGGGTAATTGACCAGCCTTATTGCAGACACTAGATTTAATCCTAATCAATTCTACGGCGCTGTGGTTTTGTGCAGTATTTGTTTACTAAATTCAATATTCTGATTTTAATCTTTGAGACGTTATGCCTTTAATCTCAACTCTCATGCAACCTGGTCTATGAATCTGTAAAGCGCACTTCACAAGCTCACTCGTGCTGTAGTCAATCAGACATGGTGCGCTTGCCTTCATTCCCCACGTGATCATGTTTGGGATAGAGGGGTTTCAATCTACAGCGACACGCACACAATGCAAAGCACAGCTCATGCACACCTAAGTGGAAATTTGGATGCAGTACCATCCTGAAGCGTCACTCGTTGCTGTGATTGCGAAAAGATTTGCATGACTAACATTGTTAAATAATACGTATAGTGACGTCACTATATGGCATTTGGTTGAACTGGAGTTATGTATTTTCTTCTCATTCAATATTATAGTAGTCATTTTAAATTATGATATGTTTCAAGAAAGTATCCTTTACTCTTGTTAGGCACCTATTGTGAGACCGAGCTCGACGAGTGTGAATCCAACCCATGTCAGCACAATGGCACTTGTTCTGACCTGATAGGACGCTATGAATGCCAGTGTCTTACAGGTACGTTGGGCCATTTCCAAAATCTACACACACATAACAGGAAAAACAGTAGGAGGATAAGTTATAGCTTTTTAGCATTCGGTGGTCTGGCCCCAAGAAATGTTGCCAAACCTTTTCTCTCTCATGCAGAGGATTATGCTTGTTAATGCCCATGTTACGCAGCAAAAGCAAAGACGATTGTGGGCTACAGTAGAGTCATAATAAGGGAAGAGGCAGTATCTTCTCAAACGTAGACGGTGCATCCATCTGCTGCAGAGTCTTTGAGGCAACACAACCGCTTGGGACACAAACAGGAAAAGGAATGGAAGATGTGTTACATGTTACAGCTTGACACAATTTACATACTGTACAGTATGCAGGCAGTTATGATATACAGTTTCTATCATCTGTAATGTAAGTGTTATTTGAGGCCTTTGAAATCGAGATAGTAGGCTGTCCTATTCAATGGAAGCGTCCTAATGTAAAATGTGTAAATAGTATGTCTTTGCTTCATTCCAGGCGTACTGATCTAGCAGAAAATTCTGCCTACTAAACCATTTGAACATTAGTATTCAGGAAAAGCCCACCGATCAGCACACTGCTGCAGCATGCGTGGTGCACAGGAAAAAGCCACTTTGTCACATTATTTTCTCCATAGCGGGTATTCACTATCCCTGCCCTTTGATTGACAGCTTTGAAAAGCCTCCAAGCTTATTGCCAGAGCTCAGTAGTGCGAGCAAATTGTGTCAGTGTTACATTATGGAACCGTTATTAATGTCATTTTCCTGTTATTGTTTATTTTGCTTCACCGGCTGAGTCCGAATTTACACTCATTGATGCAAAGCGATCGAACTCCCCTGAGTAGCCAGTGTTGCTGCCAGGGCAGAATCTGCTTCTCTGGCAGCTACTCTTATACCTGCTGTCATTGGGAGTATTGCTTGTCTGGACTCCACACAAATCAAGACATTGTTGGCTGCTCGTCTTCCTGACTACAGTGTGCCAGATCTCCACAAAGGAACATAAGCTACAGGGCCTTACAGTATACGTTATGTATCAATGTTTATCATTATTATATTTAAAGGTGCTTTGTGTAATATTATTTATTTTAAACATTCAAAAATCAACAAAATATTATCAAGAGATGTATAAGAAAATTGATGATATGTCAAAAACCTGTATGTACTGCGTTGTAGAGAACTTTTCTGAAACAGATGGCTCTAGTACGTACCCTTGCAATACTACTTTGTACCTTAAGGGGCAAGGTTGTCAATAGCTTCCAGGCTTCCTTCATACCACCATTAAAATAAGAAATATGCCAAGAGATACTAATGGATATTATAAGAACGGAGATACTGTTTGCAACCCCGTTGGCGTATAAGTATATGAAAAATATTTCTTTCCAGAAAATGTCTTAATTACACACATATTGTGCATATGAATCAGTTTATAGAAAAGTATTTTTTAAACAAGCGCTGATTGCACAAGGTAGTGAAGTCTTGATTAAATATGTAGCCTAAAGTAATATGCTCAAGGTATATAGGCAATAACAAATGTATTTTAGGTTAATTGCACCAACATTGCTCTATTGTAACTAATAACTATAACCCGATTTTTTTCATACAAAACGTAGTTACAGCCAGATCGCTAGATGCCCCGGCTTTCCAGTGCTGGATGAATCAGAAGCGAGTAGCAACCTAAATGGATCATGCTCGTTTCTTGGGTGGTTGGTCAGGTTGCCAACAGTAACTGCATATATTAAACGTCAAGCAAGGCTATTCCCTGGTTTTTGTTGTTTCTTGTCATCTGGCATGCAACCGTGGCCTTCACCGCATTACAGTTGCCTGAAAACCATAACATATACCGTCCAATGTGGCGTTGATATAGTTTTGCTGACTGTGGCTGTTGTCTATACGGCACGGGAATATTATAAAATAGCAGTGTTGTTGGCTCTGTGCTTCAGCAGTTAAGTTGAATTGTGCCTTGATGTTATAAATAAGCTTAAATCACTTTTGTAGCCTATTGGCTTTGTATGACTGTAATAATAGACTGTGTGTGTGGATCCAATTGTGGATTGACTGAGAAATTGGCGATAATGGAGCAGAGCTATGAAGGGGAGGGTGAACAAAGGACGCCACAATATTCTTATTTTACAGTTTTGCCGTCAGTTAAATGTATTTTGTTTTAAAGAGCTGGACTAACACTGAAATATGTCCTATGTGTAATTTAGTCAAACATCCTCTGATATAAATCATTATGTTAAACAAGCCAGTAAGAATTGACTCCAGTTCAATTCTCGGAATGATGTCTAGTAGTCGTAACTGTGGTTTAAAATGCAAGCCAGATGGGTGGTGGAAGGGGACAGAGGTAAAAATGGCATTACTCTACGTAAGACCTCCGTCTGATAAGTGAATGATTGATGCCAGTTCCTCTTCACTTGTGCTCTTGAGCTAGTCACTCCAACCCAGGAGCACTGCACTAAGGCTCCTATTACTAGCCTATTCTTGGTCTCTGTGCGTCTATGGAGGTGTTCGGTTAAATGTATTTGACCAGGATCTATTCTATTGTTCTGTACCTTCTAATTATTGCGACATTAGACAAACGTTTGGTTTGTTGTTGACGTCAACGGACCCGGGTTCGCAGCCATGTATTAAATGTTAATGCAGACCAGCCGGGGGGCAGGCGGAGGAGGGCTAATCTCACTCGAGTCCGGACAGGTTCGGACCAGCAAACGGACCATGTGTGAATGCACCCTTAGTGGGTTCTTGGAACTTTCTCTTCTGTTCAGGTTTTGTAGGAAACAATTGTGAGGTCGACGTAGATGCTTGGGCCCTGCCTAATAGCACGTGCCCACAGACAACCCAGTGCTTAGACCTTTCCGATGGCCTGAAATATACCTGTCATGCACCCTACCCTCACAATGTTCAAGTAGGTGAACCCTCATTGCTACATCCATTCCATAGTGCTTTCCCTCTAAAGTTCTACATTGTTGTTCCTTTCAATGGAAACATGTTTTAAGATCTGAATGTAGGTGGAAAAAATAATCACAATTTACTTTCCATGATTGGAGACATTTAACTCTTCCATATACTTCAGTGAGTGCATGTTAAATACCACAGTCTGTCAAAGTCTAAGCCGGTTATTCCATTATTTCAACTTTTTCTGTAGTTATGTTTTTATTACATTTCTTATTTTGGAACCAAAGCAATGTAAGTTGAATAGATCAGCATTTATATTCCGTGGCTGAATGGCAATTCTGGGAAATAGTTTTCAATCAGGTATTACGGCTAATGGTACAAGAGCAAAAGAACATTATTGCAACAATAGATAACCACAACAAATAAAACAGAATTTTGATGACTATGTCTAAAGACTCTGAGGCGTGTGTGTGTGTGCTTGTGGAGAGGGTGTGCACTGTGCATGCATGCGTGCGCTCGCACACACACACAAAGTACGAAATAAACTTTGTGGCATCCCAGGTTTGTGCATCGCTGAGCACATTTCTCTTCCTTCGGTTGTGGATTCATACCCAGCTATAGGACTCAGCGGAAAGACAAAGCAGAGGCGCGTGGCTGTTTGTAAGCCTCGAGGCTCCTGGATCCTTGGACAAAAGGAAGCAAGTTTTCAGGTCTGACAGGGCCTCTACCAACTAACACGGATGACTGCTGCAAAGATTTGCCCCGTCCTGTGTTTTGTCTCAGTTGCTTTTGGTTGTGATGAATCAACCTCCTACACTGGCAAACAAATCTAAACAGAGGAGTTTCTGCCGAAGCCAGGGAGAGCTAATCGCTCAACGTACAACAGGCCCCCGCGCTGGCCGCCTTCCAGACAATGTTGTGATGTCTGAATTGTATGTCTTCTCACACCAGCTTGTTCTCCTTCTGTCATGTTCTTTCCCCCTGTACCTAGGCATTGCTATCTTTGCCCATCAACAATGGTATTAATATGAATATTTCAAACGTATTACATGGGGAGGGGGACTATATGAAAGCTAAAGTCGTGGTGTCAATCCACTCCTGAAATGACTAGGAGTGGTTGTATTGTTTGTTCAGATTAAGCACAGTGCTTTGTGATATTACCCTGAGAGGTGAAGGGATTTCATTCATGCGCACCAACCAGGGAAAATGTACACGACCGAATGCATTTGACGTCAACAGCCATGTGCCAATGGAGGCCGTTGCCTGTCGCACGCTGCCAGCAGATACAAGTGTGTATGTGCACCTGGGTGGTCCGGACCCAACTGCCTCGTAAATGTCAACGATTGTGTTCAACACTGGTGTCAAAACGGCGCCACTTGTGTGGACAAAATTGACGTATACAGGTAAGCGTCTTTAAATATCCTTCAGGCCAACAGAAAGGCTCGATTCCTTTATTACTGGTGAAAACCATTGACATTTACCATTCTCGGCGCCCAGGCGATATGAAAGAATGAACCGTACATGCCAGGCTTTAAGAAAACGCTCTTATGAATGGCTCGCCAGCTGTGTCTGTCCAGGGGGATTCATGGGAGTCCACTGTGAAGTGGACGTCGGCCATCTCTGCTCTGAGCACGCCACTTGTGTGGACGGGCAGCACAACTACACCTGCCGCTGCGCGCTCGGCTTCGACGGGCCGCTCTGTCAACTTGAAACGGATGAGTGCAGCAGCCGTCCGTGCTCAAGCGGTGCCACCTGTGTGGACCTAATGCGTGACTACCAGTGCCCCTGTCCCGCTGGGCTTGAGGGTACGTCTGCCCCCGTCTGATGTATATACACAAGCTTAGTCCCCACCCACACCCACCTACCACTAACATGAGCCGACGCAGTGGACCTCCATTCTAGACTGAGACCATTATGGAAATGGGACGTGCTTCCATACTAGCTTCATTAGAATATCTCTGGGACCATTAAACATGTTCATGTTGAATTTTTAAATTTTTTTTATGTTCAGAGTCTGAGAGGTCCCTTGATGATTTATCGTCGTGTAATCACTAATTTGCTGTTCCCACATAATATAGTAGGTGAAGTTCCCTGCCACCTAGTTTACAAAATGGAATATATTTGTTATTTAATTCAGTTAATAGTTAATATAACGTTTCTGTAGTTTGATCAGGCATGTAAACGCCCGCATGGTCTGCATGAATACATGTACAGTATGTCGTTTAGGGAGCATAGGCTGTATAATTTAGGTTTTAGAGGAAAGTGCAAGTCATTTGCAGCATTGCAGGAATATGCAGCAGGATGAGTGAATCAATATGTTGTTGCATTAGTGGTTGGGATTAGCTGTATATACTAACGGAGAATGTATTCCGATTCCAAGGTCACTATCTGTTACCAAGGTGACCACTAGTTGCCCGAGGCGCGTTGCACTTAATTATAGCAGCACACTGTAGCTATTATGAGAGTAGCCAACCTAACGGACAGGGAGAAAAGTTACTGCCAACCCTGTATAGAATAGGGGACCTACTGTACATGTTTTATGTTTGTTTGTTTGTTTTATGTATGCAGAGTAACGTGTCATAGTCAAAGCAGGTAAATTACTAGGGAATAATATTAAATATAAAATAAAATACATTTGCAGTTGTTATCCATTACATTAACTCAGTAGAGCTATGTGATGTATAAATGGTTGAATATCCTGCACTATACAGTATAGCTATTAGATACCGATGTGTGACAGATACGTCTAACAGTTCTTGCCATATGCTGCAATAGAAGTAGGAATAGTTTTTTCTAATATCATACAGCAACACGCCTGATTCAAGGTTGTTAGAAGCCTGATAACGACCCATTCATTTGAATCAGGTGTGTTGGAGCAGGGAGCATCGAAAACATGCAGGGTGCCGCCCTCCAGGACCAGAGTTGAACAGCCCTGTCATACACTATTACTAGGTGTGTTTTGTTCTGAGTTAAGATGGAGACTGCCACTGCCAACCACCTGTATAATATGCTCCCTCATAACATGCTGCTGCTGAAGTGCCTCGTAATGGACAGTAAATAGGCTACTATATGATGAATAACCTAAATATTAAAATTCACGTTTATCTTAACACGTTTAAACGTTTACAGTCGCAATGCTCACATCATCTACTGTTGTCAGATAGTGTACTATGCTGATTGCTATTGCGTACATGTTAGTAAACTACTCTTGTCAATATGGACATGCAACACCCTGTTAGAACAATATCCACAACTCAATCATTCATTAATATAGAAGTCATTAATGTAGAAGTTGATTCATATTTACCTGCATGATGAGACCGGGATGCTGTGATAGAGCGCACGGTGTTGCCCGGTACCATATAGGCCTAAACCGAATGTTATCGTGCAGCACTGCCCAGTCAGTGCCCACCACCCATATGATTATGTTCCCTCATAACGCCACTGACATGCTGCTTACTCGGTAGTAGACAGTAACTATATGATGAATGGTCTAAGTCAAACTCAATATGAAGACGTTTAAAGTTTTACGTTCACCATAGACTATTGCTCGAGCTACTGTTGTTCTAAGCTGTTTATGATCTGACGCTGGTATCAAATTTTTTCAATATGGACATGTTACACATTGTTAGAACAGTTACATTAGGCCTATCCACAATTCAATCGTTCAATTGGCCTAGAAAACTAGGAGCGAAGTACGGTAACTGATTCAGGACATACCAATTTGCCTATGTAAACAAAAAACAAAACTTTTATTTTAAAGCAACCATAAGGTCTGAATATGTGTCCACAACTGCCAATTCCTTGTTTTTATTCGTATAGTCCATAAAGGTTTATCGATCAAAATAATCAAAGCGTTTTTTCATACATTTTAATCCAAGTTGTGAATAGCTTCACGTGTCCATTAGGTCTGCTCACTGTGTTTAATGAAAGCGCCGCAGGATGTTGGCTTCCTCTGGATATTCTTGACTAATCACAGTTTGATATGGTTTGATACGAGACCTGAAGATAGCCTAATTTGATTCTTTAATCGTACCATTTTTTTTTTAACCAAGGCACGTATATTCGGCTCAAATTCCTCGCTTTAGTAGGAGTGCAATATCGTGTTTCACCACACTTTTGCCATTCATTTTGGGGGGCACTGTTTCACTCATTGTAGGATATGAGAAACTTAGAAGAGAGATCCTGTGATGTTCCTCCGAAGAAACATATACACAAAACACATAAATACCAAAACTCTTTTTTAAACAGTCAAATTGTTATGATAAAAATGCAACTACAGACTGAAAGAACAGGGAAGCTTGGCATCCCTTGGGCTCCGAGAGAAAACGCTGTGAATTTATATGAAGTGAATTGATAAAAATAATTTGTAATCCAAATTTACAGCTAAACCCACCCCCTAACCTCTGACCTGCCCCTTTACTTCTTGAGGTCAGGGAATGGCAGGCATGGCCGTCTCCCAGGGGTGGAAGACTTAGCTGCTACATGCAATATTGCACCCGCAGAGCCAAGTCGCACTTCTATAACGCAGTAGAGTAAAAGATGAAATACCACAGACAGGAGAGGGTAAAACCTCCTGCATGTGGTAAAACACCATAGCTCTGCTTTTATATGGCAATCTGACTAGAAGAAATTAAACTGTAAAAAATAAATAAAAAAGTGGTTAATGGGGTAACATTAATACTGTACAGTAGGTGTTTTTGTTAGCCGGAACCATGTCACTTGAAAAGAATTTGTGACCATTAATCTCCGTGTGTTATGTAACTTGTGACACCTACAGCAGCACGCTAATGCGCTACACTGTACACCCAGCCAGCAGCATGCCTGCTTCCACTCAGTGGATGTGGCCACAGTGTTTGCAGTGTTTTCAGTGGTGCAACGTCCAGAATTCAAAAAACACATCCAGAGTCTGGCTGTTCTGAACACTTTTCTCATCTAGGGCACTTTTAAATGATCCACCTCAAAATCACCTCCAATTAAGTCATATAAGGTTTGTATATACCTTTTTATTTTAATTTTATTTCAGTGGAGCTTATGGGTTTTAATGGAGAGACCAAATGCATCAGTGTAAGTTTCTGCTCGTAAATAAGTTTGCTTGAATTTGATTTGGATGGAAAGCAGAACACCCAACTGTCAGTAAGACTGCCATTATTGTCTTTATTTCAGTGACAGATTTATATACAGGTGTGTTTGATCTCCTTAGCTCTTCAGAAATCCAATTACATAAGTGGCCTGTTGTGGTTTCTTTACGCACTGTACGGCACTCACGGCCATAGATGTCAGATCAGATGGGAGGAGAAACCCAGAGTATCATTACTACATGTTTTCAATTCATACTTTTCTATCTAATATACTGTTGCTTGGTAGCTTTCCATTCATTAACACCAATATAGCAGCACACTATTATTTTCTGTGTAAAGATAGAGTGGAATAAATGTGTCCCGAGTAGTGTATGACAACACACACTCTGTGTGTGTGTGTGTGTTGTAGATCTTGCATTCTATGTTTTCTTGTTTTCATAGCCTGGCCAGTCGTGTGTGTGCGCGTGCGTGTGTGAGCGTGAGCGTGCGCGTGTGTGTGTGAGCGTGTGTGTGTGTGTGTGCGCGTGTGTGTGTGCGCGTGCGTGTGGTCTATGAGAAATTGTTTTGGTGTGAGATGCTAGTGCTCAAGTCGTATAGTCTCTTTAAAAAGACTGGCTATATACTGTGTGTGTGTGTGTGTGTGTGAGGGGGATGGGCACTTCTGCTGGAACTGGCCAAGGTTATCCTAGGTTACAGACATAATCTACACTAACCTTGGTCAGTTCCAACAGCAATTAGATATACATTACAGTTATGCAGCAAATATATTTGCATGCTGCTACATGTGTGGTGTAATTATTCATTTTGGATTGGGGTTACATTCAGAGATTAAACAATATCCATGTTGTGTTGGCCATACCGTACAATTTATTTTAGCTTGCAGTAAATCTATCTATTGGAATGAATAGGGAGTCCCATTTGGAGGGGGTGACACTAGATGTGACATTCCTTCATGCAACATTAACCTGTGAGTGAATTGCATGCACAATTGGTTATTAAACACATTGTTGGAGGCAATAGATGTCTATTAACCAGTCACGGCAATACATAATTTTAGTGGGAAGGTCATCAAATATGTAGATGGGCATTTAATACAAATAGAGGGTACAGAATACTGTATAGTTAGCTACAATATGTGATATGAAGGTATGTAGGTGTTATATTTTAATATAGTTAAATGAATAACCATATTGTTTTTGGAAACATTTTTATTTTTCATTTTTAAGGTTAGAAGGTTAACACATATTTATACAAGCTTCTTAAAATGTTCTGTATGTTTTGGTTTTTTTGACTCAATGAGAAATCTCATACATATAATGAAGGTTTTGCGAAGTTCTTCTTTTGCAACATGTGATAATGAATCTCTGTAAAGTATCTGTCCATTTTATTTATAAAAATAGGATGTTGTGCAGGTATCCATCAGTGTCACAGTACAGCAGACAAATAAGATATAGATCAGCTCAGGGAGGTGGGTCTTTATCAATGATTCAGTCACCTAGCATACTGATTAGCAGGTAGACTACTAGCAGAGAAGGATTCAATGCCTTCTTAAATCTGCCCAAGAAAAGGTGTCTTTACCTAATAAAACATAAAACAGGCATTAGAGGCTTTAGATTCTGAAATATGTGTTTTACTATCTTTATGCGAATTCTAGCTTTATAGTTCCCTTGCCAGTGAGTGTTTTCCTTGCACATTCACTCATATTATCAGAGCAGTGTGCCTTTTTACAGAGTTTATTGCATCATATATTTTGTGTGTTTCAGGGTTTAAAGGAAAAGAGTGTTCTGTGGATATAGACCTCTGCTCATTAGGAATATGCGGTGACCAAACCATGACATGCACTGAGACAAAGAATGGACAGAATGTGTCATGCATTTGTAAAGAAGGTAAGGCAAATTAACATGTTTAAGCCATATTGATTTTGTTTAACTCTATAATGTTAATGCCTATATTGGGGATAAAATAATCCTTTGGTTATCAAAAACTCTAAATTCATAGTCCACTAGCTGACTGTTCTGTGTGCTGGAAAATAATCTGGTGTTGCTAAGCAGCCCTCTGTTAATGAGATGGTCATACCGCACCACACAACACTATTCCAGCCTTGCTAATGCATGCCAAATGTTGGGGGGTGGAGCTTCTGAGGGGCCACACTGGCCTGAGAATGCCTCTGGTCCCCCAGTCAAAGCTGGATATTGTGGCTCAGGAAGAGACGTTTGGGGTCCCTGCTGGAGCTGCTGCCCCCGCGACCTGACTACAGATAGCGAATGAGGATGGATGGATGGATGGAGCTTCTGAAGGAAGAAACCCTGTTGAGTTCAAATCTCAACTATATTTATCCAGCATTGCTCTATTTTTAATTTACCAGATTTTTTAAAAATAAAATAAAAACACCAATGCATATATGAAATCTTGATTATTGCTTTTTATAGTCATCATGCAAGCGCTTAACTAAGAGTGAAAATACTCTGAAGTTGACCGAACAAACTCAGATCAGCTGTTCTGAAACAAAACTGAGTTCCCCATCTCAGGGTTTGTGAACTCAACAGTTCAGGGTTAGTTTCACAGTTTGTTAAGCCCTCTTTCTGAAATGGTACCCAGCGCATACATATTTTTTACATTCATGTAACACAATCAATAACTGTAACTTCATTACTCCTGTTGCAGCACTTATGCTTGACATATACATGTCTAAGTGAAGGATTATGAGTGAGTTCCTATGTAAATAGAAAACCCTGGAGTTAGCTGCTCAAACCAGATCACTTCTCAAGGGCAAACCGTAAATGGAGTCAAACATTGATGTTTCGGGCCAGCAGCCTTCTATATACCTACCATATATAATATTTTGTTGTCATGGTCGCACCATGGCAATTTATTGAAATATCTGACAATAAAAAAACAAGCAGTATGTATATTCTATTTGTTCATTAGGTCCATTTTCTATTTTCTACAATGCACGACTTTCTTTGCAGAGTACCGCATTTGCAAGACAACTGCTGTTTTTTTCTTTGCAGTGAAACATTTACATTTATTTTAACTCTATTATTAGCCCCATAGCGTTCAGCATTACAATCATTTTCTTGTGGGGTTTATTCTTCTTTTTGTTTTTGCAGTGTGGGACGCGGTATGTCTTTGGGCACTGCTGTCAGTTAATTTACAGCAATATTTGAAAACGTCTGGACATCTCTGTGTACTCATGTTTTCTTTTGTGGCACTATTGTGGCTGCTTTAAGCATGCATAGCATATGTATGTGACGGTGTGTTATGATTCTTAGTGTTTATCTGCTGTGGTAGACATGGGCTATCAACCAGAGTATAGTATATTCTCATAGAGCATTTCTCTCACTGAAAGCTGATGAATGTCTATGACATTTCTAAGAAATTATGCTGAATGCATAGGTGTAACATCCTAGAGTACCTTTCATTAAGGGTATTTGCTTTGGTATTAAAAATAGCAGGGTTTAACTTGTTTAATGCAATATATCAAAGAGACAATGCCTGGCTCTTATTAACATGATTAAATGATCCAGTGGGCTGAGTCTGCGTGTGCCCAGCTCTTTGAGCCAAGCTCTTTGAATCAATAAAAGCTTTGAAAAGCACATTTTGTTGTTTGACAGGACAGTAATTCCAAGCCTAATTAACCAAGGAATGAAACCAAAGTATTGAAACAAAAATGTTTTGGTTTTCATATGTACTGCAGGGTTTGGTGGATCATTTTGTGAAATTAAGCTCAATGACTCAAAGCCATGCCAGAACAGTGGTATTTATGTGGATGGCTATGGCCTGTATCAGTGTGACTGTGCAGAGGATAAGTTGTATTGCATTATATACTGTGTGTGCGTGTGTGTACAGTGTATTTGTATGTTTATATATATACCGTATAAAATATATATAAAATATATATATATAAATATATATTTTATATATACACATAAATATACACTACCGTTCAAAAGTTTGGGGACACTTAAAAATGTCCTAATTTTTGAAAGAAAAGCACAGTTTTCTTCAATGAAGATAACATTAAATTAATCAGAAATACAGTCTA
>JAODLL010011872.1:0-23194 GCA_026546735.1 Forbesichthys agassizii | reverse complement strand
TAGGGCTGGCATTACAGTGCCATGGAGGTGGTAGGTGGTGGAACAGACCACTAGGGCTGGCATTACAGTGCCATGGCAGTGGTAGGTGGTGGAACAGACCACTAGGGCTGGCATTACAGTGCCATGGCTGTGCTTGGAGCAGCGTAAAACACACATAACACATAGCATTCTTGTCATTTACTTACTGTATAGGTTTCTCTACGTTGCCTGAAACTATTGATTTCTTTCACCATTCAGACTTTGTACCTTTTGTATGCTATGTACTTAAATCACTTTGTGATATAGTCACCACTTGTTGTGTGTTTTCTTCTAGGTACTGTTTTCAATAATGTCAATATTGTCAAATTTCAGAGGTGTTACTGTCATTCTAATGTTCTCCGTGTTCGTGCGCGTGTGTATGTGCGTGTGTGTGTGCGTGTGTTTACTAGGCCCTGTGCAAATGATCCCATCTATGTGCTGTGATGAGAGCTGCAGTCTGGGTCGCAGCAGAAACAGCAGCACCTTTGCCTCCCAGTTGAGCCTTGGTGATGGGTAAGGAAATACTTATCTTGTGTATTCAGCAGTTCAATAATGCAGCAGCATTAAAAACACCCCAAATGTAAAGTTCTGATCAATGTGTAGACCACTAAATCATAATCTTAATAATAATAATAATAATATTAATTAAAAGTTGTTTTTCATTTAAGTCAAACGACCATCCTTTACGGTTTACGGTATGCATTGAAAATAGTTCCAGAAAGATGTGCCAACACCAGCCCTGTTGCCCTTCCCAGAAACATGAATCCTGAGGAAAGTTTCCCCTCAACCCAGTTGGTTGATCCAGATCCAGTGCCCAGCTACACACAGAATGATGAGATATGGTCCCTGATGCAGAACCCTGGCTCCCTGTCCCTCACAGAAGCCACAGAGCCACTGGAGGTTGATGGGGAGGAAGAGGAGCTTGAGGATGATTATTCCAGGTCAACTAAGGCAAATGTATCAGACAGCGAGACCTATGGAAGAACCAAGCATAATCCTTCATCTTTGCAAGGCAAGTTGAACCTGAACGAACAAACAAACAAACAAACAAACAGTAATAGTGAAGCAGTGTGTGGATTAGGGATGCTCATTTTGAAGAAGATTAAAAAAGACAATTATGATGATCATTAACCGATCATTAACCGATAACATCAATATCAATGTTTGATTTAGAGTGTGGACTATAGGCTATTTTAATGCGACCAAATGCCTAAATTAATCACAGCCATGCTGATAATAATAACATAATTTGTTAATAATAATAATAATAATAAACTTTATTTGTATAGCACCTTTCATACACAATGTGCAACTCAACATGCTTTACAGTTAAAAACATTTGAACAAAGGATGAAGGGAACAAATTAAATTAAACAAGAAGAAATAAGAAACAACAGAAAACTAGGTAAAAACCATAGAATTAATAAAAACCATTATTATCTGGGTTTCCAGGGCCTTGTCCGCCTGGGTGTTTCACCCAAACTCTTTGAAGGGCCTTATCCCTTTGGGTATTCCACCCCCTCTTTAAAGGGCCTTATCCCTTTGGGTATTCCACTTGTAGAAATGTATTCCACTTGTAGAAACGTACAAAATGTTAATGTCAGAATACCTTAACATAAATACAATCTGTGCTATAAATATATTAATACTTATTTTAATGGCTATGTTAGTGGTAAATTTCTCCACCAGTCACACAAGCAGCCTCACTCTCCGACGTACCTATAACTATAAATTGGTTTTACCATTTGCTAGCGGGACATGTTACATTATGAGCTAGATAATGTGTGCATGTTACACATGAATTCTGATAAGTCGTGACGCGGCATGTAAACACCAGACCAAATTAGGTGACATCCCATATAAACAGGTAAACGAAACGGTCAATCGGAAGGATACCATTCGGGAAGACAAAAGTGTCCATGTAAACCCAGCTATTGAGTTACGTAGTTGGTCTTCGTGCATGTCAATCAAAATACCTTGCATGTCAAGTAGGCGGGTACTGACGCAGTTAGTCAGCGCTGTGTTCCAGACAACTACGTTACTGCAGACCAGATACTTCGTATCATGTACATTTATTTGTATGCTTCCATTTATAGTGTTAGCATAACGAACAGCTTGTCTGTTGGTTTTTATTCAGAAATAGTTGATGTACTGCATGGGATTGTTAGTCTGGTAAACAGGGTCAGTCATTCTTGCTTACTGAGCTCAAATCAAAACAGTACCGCCTCACATCGAAATGCATTGTGATTCAAAGTGTAGTGCTACAGCTATGTGAGAAGTGTTTAGCACTATGTTTATGTTCCTATTTACGGAGCCAGGTCTGTGTATTAGATAATTGTTTCAACACACACAGATAATAGTAAGATAGTTAAGTTTATTAGCATACAAATAGCTTGCAATAGCTGACTTTACCTTTAAGTAACTGAGACCCACAGTGGAGAATATCAGCTCAAATGTTGGCAATGTACCGACACGCCCCACTGAGTTGATTAATAGTTTATTTTTCTTTTATTGTTCAACATACTTTTTCCCATTTTAAGTAAAATTGATAGTATTAAATGGACAATTTAACAGTCTTATGAACATTCCTAATATTGCTGCTTTTGCCCATACAAAATGAATTTGGCATTTGAATAGTATCCCTTGCTTGTACAGTAGTATAAAGATGTTCACATTGAGTTTGACATCAGCTGACCCAGAGCAAACTAATGAATAATCCCTAATGCATGACTGTTTTCTTTGTCAAGCCAAGAGGCCTGTGTGAAAGCAAACACTCATAAGCCCAGCAAAATACAGACATTATATGTAAACTCCACATTTCAAAAGGGCTGTATTGCAAAGTAAAACCTTTTACTCTTTAAAAATACAGTGAAAGTCAATTTTGTATAAAATGGAAGTGCCCTTCAAGTGCACTTCTTCATGGTGGCTTAACGATCATGGTTTCCAAACTATAATCTTAGTTAAAAATGATCTGAGCATAATATGTAGAGGCTAATACATTGGGCCAACCTGACACAATCCACCATCCAGAAGGCCCTGTTATCAGTGCAAAGAGAGACAACACACGCAAACACATTCTAACAAAAGCCAAAATAGTTTTCCTGGTGTCATTTTATTAAAGAGTTTCTTTGATGGCCTGTGACGTAAACGTGTACATGGAAAATTGAAGTTGTCCGATCACAACAGAGGAAGCTGGTGTCCAAGCCCAAATTATACTGTTTTATCCTCAGTCAGCTCTGAGTTGATCCATTACCAATGACTGTGTGTGTGTGTGTGTGTACTCTTGTGCTTTCTTTTTTTTCAGGAGAACATATATAAAAGTTTCTTTGGTTCGTGATCCATCCTTGAACCACACCGTACTTGAAACAGCAGCCAGAACCTGTTCCAGATTACCACTGCACTAGTCCCAGCAGAGATCAAACCAGCCTCCATCATCTGTAGTCAACGTTACCTTAAAAAAAAAAGACATGAAAAAGTCTGCTGCTGACCAGAGCCCCAATGTAAATGCTGTTTATACTTGGCATTAAAATGTGTCCCAGTCTATCTGCTCACATCCAAGCAGCTGCAGCTTTACAGACGATTTCTCAAACCACGTTCAGTGGTAGTCTGGGATACGTAATAACATTGTTATGGTAGTGTTAATGCAATAGGTCTCCATGTGTACTCAAGGACGACCTGCTCCTGACCACGACACAACACAAGCCCAATTTATACACAATCACAGCTTTTTCCGCTATTAAACTTAACAGGCTTCTATACTGCCAACAACAACAAATGGGTATTAGATTGGTATATGGCGCAACAGTGAGACAAATTGTCTGACAAGTCAGTACACAGTAATTTGCATATTAAGACACGCTGATGTCATGTGAATTAAGTCCCTAAATCTGATCGATAGAACGTAAATACCAGTAGAATATGTCAGGAACAGGGACAAAGCATCTGACTGAAATGTGTACATATTTTGACGTGAACAAGTGTACAGATAATGTAACACAAATGTGCAGGCCATGAGCTCGCTGTTCCCAAAGGTGAATCAAATGAAGTTTAAACGACAAGGAGCGCGGACTGTTTGCTGTCGTACACTGTAGATAGGAAGCAAGATGTGCACCCAGGGCTTCTGTTCTGCTTTGAAAATGTCTTCTTTTCCACGTGCACATATAGCTCAAGCTGCCCTTCCGGAAGCACTTGTTTCAAGGTGACAGTTGTCACTTTATAGCGTGAGAACTATTAAGTGAAATGGCGCACACTGAAGACAATCTACATATAGTGAACAATTTAAAACAACGAGGAATGTTTTGTAGATACTGTAAAATAGTTAATAGGTCAATATTTTTGTAATATAGACATGACTGACATGTTTTTCCCCACTTGTAGTATTGGTGGTTTGTGTGTGTACACTTCCACATAAGCATTTGATATCCTTTTGCAAATTTGTAAATAAAAATACTTGAACTGTACAAATTGCATTTTTTCCCAAAAAACTTCCAATTTCCTAAATGTCCAGTTGAAAATAATGCCCAATTACCCAGGGTTCCTTATTAAAGGACAAAAGTTTTTCTGAGTTGTCAGATGATGCCGTTAAATCAACAATGTACACAAACATGTTTTACAATACAGATGCTTTGAGAGTTTGCAATGGCTACGCCTTTATGTTGTGGCTGAACATGGCCAGGAAAGAACCTTCACATCTTATCTAACCATACTAAGTAGCTTGTAGCTGCCGGTCTTATGTGCATGCAAGGCCAGTAAGGGTGTTGTTATAGAGCAGCTGCAGTCCCAGGTCCTGATAATTACAGCTGCAATGTGTTAAAACAGATGCAACAGCCGCTGAGGACTCCAGATTTATGTGTATTAACGTCACGGTCGGGATCTTATCAGTTTACATTGGATTCTTGCTTCACAAAGCGATCGGAGATGAGCTGGATCCTTCTGTGAACACTAGACCTAGACTAGCTCACCCTGCCTCTTCCCCGGCAACAAATTAAACTAAGATAAAAACAGAAGCAGTAATGGTTGTGAAGTCAAAACACAGACCAAAGCACAGGAAGAGCCAATTAAGTGTTTTTCTTTCATCTAATCTGACCAGGAAATATCAATCTAACGAACAGGACATTAAAATAGTCTTTAATTGTCCTGTATATTGACAGCCATACCTTTAGAACCCATGACAATTCTACATTATGTAAAGCAGTTAGTGTAGCAGCAACATTGTTTATATTTACAATAATAAAGATTTAATGTTCAATATAATAACAGCAATTGTATATCCATGGTATATGAAAAAAGTAAAATAGTTATATATATATAGTTCAAACAAATGATTTAACCATCCCAGCTGTGTGTCAACTCAACACAAGGATATGGAAATATTTAATTTGTAAAAATACCATGATTATTTGTGACAACACATAAATTAGTGAACCCTTCAATGCTCAATTATTATTACTGAATGACGATCCTGATACTTGTGACTCACACCACAAGCTAAGGAAACATGTCTCCTGGTGACCAGCTACTACTCCTTTTGTCTGTTCCCATGTCAGCTCTCAGAGTCCATGAGGAAGGTCTCAAAATTTGGTTCAAGCTCTGTCACCAGCGCGTCCACAAAGTCTTCAATGGTGGGCCGTCTCTGCAGCATGTCTGCACAGAAGAACCACAGAAGCTGTATTAACATTCATTACGTCTCTCCATCTGAAATATCTGTTGGAGTGCTTTGATGCAGTGCAGGGGAACCAGCAATACCACAAGGGCTTGTGTGATTTTAACTTACCTGCCACACAGAAAGAACAGTTGGGAATCAAGGTGGCAGATGCAAACAAACTATTCAGAAAACGGTAAAATGCAATAAAGAATGCAACTGTGCTATTTTAAATTCACAATTTGAAATGTAATCGTATTAGTCATCATACTAATATTGAGGTATAAACCAAACACGCACACACACAGTTGCTATGCACAGCTCTGGGAACATCCATGTGTGCTTTGAGAGCCTGTCTGCCAGCTCATGCATGGAGGGCTCGTTTGCTCGCTTTACAATTCGACTGCATTTCAGCTTTGAAGTCAGTTCATTTCCCCTTGTGAAGCTGCCAATGTAAATAGGCACTCTCCCCCTCCCTGTTTCCTGCATGGGTCACCTCACACACACCCCCACACACACAGAGACAGAGACACGCACGCACGCACGCACGGGCCTGTCTGCGCTAGCAAGCACAAATGGAATCGCATAGTTTGTCAATGAGGTCTAGAACAGACACGAGAGCCCCACACAGGCAGATGGGAGCTCGTCAACCTGTCCTTGAACTGGCTGGGCAGGTGATACCTGAGCCCTGCTTTGGTCCACACTGCCTGTAGCGCCTCCTACACCGCATGAGAGCCCGATCAGAGATCATCGTCTCATGTAACCACTGGTTGCACCTTGCCCCGTGGCTACAAAATGATATGACACATAGGGGTCCCGGACAAACCGCCACCGCAAGGCCCAACGGTTCTAGGGGAACAATGGAGATACATCAAAGTGGTAATTTCCCAACGTTAACGATAGGCCTCATTGCAGAGCTGTGTGAGTGATTGCACGGATGGTACCACAGTTGACCCACTTACAACAGAGAACGATAACCATTGAATAACGTATAAGAAACATTGTCACATATGTTCAGTGCAACCCAATCACATTGTAGCTTCAACACCTCTCAGACTGGCCAATACGACATTGTGAACAAAACAAAGTGCATTATTAGAATTTCACAATACCATGATATCCCAGTACCAAAGGGGCCATGGTATACTCAACACGGTATCTAATTTAACCACAGACATCTCGGTATGTTAAAGACTACTAGATTTATGTTTGTAATTAGTCTTGAGGGTGAAAACAGTGTTACAGAATCTTTTTTAAATTACAATTGGGTAAAAAGATGGGTTTTCGCACAAGGAGTGTACATTTCATTAAAAACATTTATAATAATAATAATAATAATAATACATATATACATATATACATAGATACACACACACCTTGTACTCAATTTTCTTTACACTAAATATAAAGTATAATGCAGTGTGTTGGACATGTATGAATTAAAGCTAGTCAGTTATTGCAAGATAATAAAAATGTCAAATTCACCAAATATCTCCTCGCATTTCGCTAGTTTACCATTCTCTGTGCATGTTAAAAAAATAATCAGATACTTATACACAGCCCTGGCTCTGTAAATAGGAACATAAACAATGAGGTGAACACCGCTCATATCAGAACAGCCATATTACTACGCTTTGCTTCACAGTGCGTTCCAATGTGTGGGGCAGCGGCGGGGAGGCTGCTGAGGAATATTGTTTTGATTTGAGCTCGGATTTAGCAAGCGTTCTTGAAAATGGCTGACCCTGCCTTTAAAGATGGAGGCAGACATGCTGGAGAAAGATTGTTGATACTGTACTTCAACTCAAATCAATACAAAACACCTCTCCCTTTAAAGCCACAGCTCAGTCCCGCAAATTGGACACACACTGCCAACACTTTGTGTTCCCATTTTCAGAACCAGGGTTGTGTAGAAACATCGGCTACATGTTTCAGCACACACACAAGACTAACAGGACCATGAGAAGATATTCGCTGATTTAGAACTTTATAAAAAGTTTACTGTCTTACAATTGCTGACCCCACCTTTAACAGAATACAATAATAATCTCATTAGCAACAGTATTTTCTGTAGGTTTATCCGCAGGACCAGAAAACAAAGAGAAGGTGAAGCTCCAGCCCAGAACCCTGAACTCCTCCCGTGTTTTAAATATCCTTTCCTAACATAACAGTCGTGTGAAATCCTCCTCTTTTGCATGTTTGTTGCTGCGTATGTATTGAGTCCCGTGTTAGCACACATAGCTCTGGGATTAGCTACCGTCTTGTAAATGTCTGCAGTGTCACAGGCACTTTCTCTAATAGCAGCATTTTCCTTAGCGCCTCCACTGGGGGTGGGTAGACCTATGCCTGACGCCTGGCCTGCCGCAGGTTAGTGTTAAACAAACATGGCTAACATGACAAGAGTGGTGAGAGAAGGAGATAAAGAGAAGGGAGAAAGAGAGAGAGGGGCTATGACAGAGAAAGGTAGCTGGAGATGGAGGGAAAGAGATTGGCTGGGTAAACAATGGGCCTTCGGCCAGGTTCTCATCGCCAGCGCTCATGGTGTCAAAGTGATCTGCTCTTCCCAGCCCGGCTCCCTGGGAGAGGAATGTACAGATAACCTGAACGCCATAACAACATAAAAAGCTTCTGATCTGATAGAGACCTGAAGAGGAAGAGGGAAGAGTAGATATGGAGTTAGCTTTACCCAGAAAGAAACCATCCAGGGTTGGGAATGTAATCATTGAACTGTCGATAAAATCAATTAGAAAAAGTCTGAGACACAAAAAAAATAAACCGCGTTTGTACTGTCTCACTCAAAATTATTATTTGACTAAATAGTAGTTTTTATGTGCACCAACTATTCACATTCCATTCATATTCAAGTATTATTCTTGTAATCATTACATAAGTGGATGAACAAACCAAACTAAGCACAAGATATGATTTTGTACCGTGGTAAAAGCCTAGGGATAAAATCTTAGCTACATTAGTCATCCGTGCTTTACAATTTCCATTTCTATTCATAATGGCATAGCTAGCAACAAGTAAAGCCAATTACATATCATTACCAACTGTATACTGGCATTAAAGTGGTACTTTTTACAGACATACAATCATAACTAGGTTGCATTTAGGTAATTTAGCAGATGCCTCTATCCAAAGTGAACTGCAGGAGGTTAAAGTACAAGTACACATGAAAAGTTCAGATGCAAAAAACTATAAGACCATCTGACCATCATTATTTTTTAAATTGGCAATATTGTAAATTATTTGTTACATTTTTGGAAGATATTACTTTTTATTCAGTGACACGCAGCCTTTTCCTTGTAGTAAAGGTTGAAATGAGTGAACCCAAATATGGAAATCTAATACATTTTGCTGTTGTAAGTTGCTAATTGCTAGAGTTTTTTTGCATCTGAACTCTTTGCATGTTGTTCTCACAGATAGGCTGGGCATGTTGGGGATACAAGCCAGAGCCTTTCAGCTGGGAGCCAATCATCCTAACCACTAGGCTATCCTGCCCCCTACAGACCTCCATGTGTACAGGACAGGTACGTTTGAATGCTGTTTGCAAGCACACACTTTGGACCCCTGGGACATGTGCCTTCTCTGTCTGGAATCACAACTAGATCACTTTACATCATAGGGGAGAAAATTAGCAAATACTGTATGCCTAAACTGACAGACAGACAGATGTTACAGCCTATAAATCAATCAGTGTCACTTAGAAATTTCCTTTTTTAAAGAAAAGTTACTTTTTGTAATTTTAAATAACAGTAAATTAGTGCAGCGATCATGCAGCGATCATCTGTTGTTGTGGTTTTTGTCCGATATCGATTGACGATTTTCTGTCTACAATATCAACAGATACCAATACCAATTTTGCGTAGCATGTCTTTTTTACATGTTTTAACTAATTATTCATGAACTTAAGAAACATTGTTAATCCAGGTAAATGCATGAAATCAAACAAAGGCTAAATGAATGTCTTTAATTGACAACAAAGATTGTTCATCCGTATTGGCCATTCAAATGGAAAATCGGACTACCACTGAACATGGATTTTTAGTGGAAATCGACTGATTCCGATCTCAGGCGCGTCCCTACATCATATTGATTGTTGTGTTTGCTAGTCGAAACTTATATATAAATAGATTTAAAAATATTTACATTTATTTAGAAACCCCTTTTGCAATTAGGTTAGAAGCACATCAACAAAGATGGTTATAGAAGCAATTAACACTGTCCTCCTTCAGACTAGTATTAGTATAGTATACATTTTACGATTTCTCCAACTGAGTTCTATTAAGAGTTTTTAAGTGGTCTGCCTCTTCTTTGATGTGACTCTGCTGTCAATATAGTCGTGCCTATTAGGCCTGGTATTACATACTCTGATAGCTATATAGTCTGATCCATGATGTCTAGGGACTGAGAATGAGCAGAGTGCTGAGACAGTAGAAATATAGAATTTCAAAAGAAATTCCATTCAAAGAATAATTTCTTGTCAATACTACATTACAAGTAAGGGGGGTCCTTTGAGATTCAAGACGACAAAGGATCAATAAAGCAGCATCATGATAGTGGTTAAACAAAAGGTGACTAGATTAAAGGTTGATTACTAAGAGCAAATAAAGCCAAAATCTGTAAATCAAAAAACATGACATATTTTGAGATAAGTAACTACAGTTAATAAGTATGACTTGTTTTTTAAATGCAAACAAAGAGTGTAAAAAATAAATGATGCAACCCAGAATGTAACCAAATATCTTTAAAAAAATAAATACAAACAAAATAGAATCAAAAGTCCAAAAGTAAACATACTTGTCAGAGTAGGTTAAGCTGCACAAAACCGACTGTTTATTTACTCGGAAAGGGTGGTGGGTGATAGGTATCAGGTTGATGAAGGCCTATGTGGCTGATGATAATTACAGCCCCGGGGACTAGATTAGCAGTCCAGTCATTAGCGTATCATAATCATTATATAAGGTTGGATACCAGCTCCAATTTTAGTGCAAATATTCTGAAAGGGCAACATATGCCACTTAAATTAAATACACAATTAAATAAACAAGTAAACTAGTACATTATGTTTTTGTGAATAATGTCTAAATATTCTTTTCAACAGCTCCATCTATTAAAAAAGGTAGAGAAAGATCATTGATATTCAAACACCCAAACAAGTAGGCCTGTACCGCTCCCCTATAGTGCACCCTCAGAAGCTCCACCCCCAAAATTGGAAAAGCATCTCAAGCCTAAAGCATTGCTTGGCTGACACTACCGTTACGCAACAGTCATCGATCCCAATGCTGGGTTGGTTGTGTGCTTGGGGGCAGCCGCACCTAGTTGTTTCTCTGGAAGATCTGGGACAAATACAGGCATGGTTTAACAGGATCACGTGATAGGAATTTAGCACGCACTCAACATGCAAACGACTACAATATGCCACTGCACCCTTGTAAACGTGAAAAAGACTACAGTGTCAACAGTGGCCTGAGCGTCAGACATATTTGCCAACCCTTTCAAGAAACCATCAAACCTTCCAGCAATGTCACAATTTACAAAGTATCTCAGCAAATACACCAGGCAGATAGCATTATAGGATTAAGTAGCACAGCATTCACCATGCTGGCTAAACTTAAACATTGGTTGCCTCAGCTTCTGTTCATAACCATTTGAAACATGTCAAGCTGAAAAAAAAGCAATTACCTTAGATGAAGCTGGAGGCAAAACATTTACTGCTAAAATGATGGCTTTGAAGCAGAGGAAACCTGACCCCCCGCCCCCATAAGAACAGAGTGGTCAGAAAAAGAAACATGACAAGGGTGATGACAAACATTCTTTCAGGCGTAGGAGAAGTAGCAACCCTCAACCCTGGTAACACCCAGCAATGCTCTTGAATCGACCCACATTTTCAGTAGATATAATAAGCATTTGTCACGTATGCCAGGATGATGTCGTGCCCTAAAGAAAACTAAAAACACAGAGAGAGAAAAGATCATTTTGTTGCTATTTAGACGTATGGAGAAATGTTACATTTTAGCCAGTTTGTACAATATGTATTATAATCACAATATTTTGTGTTAAACAATCAGGTCAAATCCGTGCCATGCTTGACTCCGGCAGTGTATTCTACATGTTTTTATTTGAAAAACATGTACGTGGGCTTAGATCCAATCTCATTAGCGCTGCCTGCTACTGATGAGACCTCGCTAACAGAGAGCTGGCTTGGTTCTGGTGTGCTTCTTCATAATGTTTTAGGCACTGGGGGCTGTGGGAACAGCTCGGCCTTTAAAGACCCTCTCAGAAACAGAGGCTCAGTCGGTCTATCATCTTTCACTCTCTCCTCTTAGGGTCTCTGACTCTTTTGCTCACTTTCTGCTACTATGTGTGTTAAATAGCAGGGTTCGTTTTCAGCGAGCGCTGTGTGTCCTGGGAAACGTCAGGCAGTGGGCAGAAAGCCATACAGATAAAAGAGGCTGGCCTCAGATTAGTCTTTCTGAGCCTGCTCTGGTTCCCCTTGTGCCTCCTTTACCACCTGTTTGAAGGGGAACGTGAGGAAATATTAGACATCTTTACCCATAGAGCTCTTTGTTCGACAGGATATGTCATGGGATAGATTTGTATCCTATACTCAACGTGCTACTTAAGAACCAATGTTCAAAGCATATATTGGATATACTATACCATTTCATGTGTATCATTCCTCTCTATGTGCACAAATTTAAGAAAACCATTATGATGAACTCATAAATCCCACAATAGCAGACAGCTGATATTGGTTCAACACATGCATTTCCTCTTTAGTTTTATGACTGAGATGATTCGCTAAATCATAAGGACAGATGTAGCAATCAAATCTCTGAGGAGCACAGATGGCAGCCTGCTCCCATTATGTTAAGCATTTCTCCACAGTGAATACATAATGCACTTAGATGAGTGTAATAAATGTGTGTGTCTAGTTAGCATCTAGAATTAATATGGACATCAATGTATTGATAACTCAGACAGATTTAGTCAAAACTATTTCATATTTCTATTCTAATGTATTATCCTGGTATTTGCTCAAAACTAATGTAGATGCCATAACATCATATGAAAATTAATTGCATATTAAGTAAACATGTTACAGTATACGGTATCACTGACCTAGTAGCTCTACAGTGACATCTATGACATCTACAGGAGCAGATGGAAAATGGGTAAGGACATTTTAAATCTTTCTAAAACATGAATTATTTAGGTCTACTCTTAATTTTAGATTTCTAAGGTTAGAAACCCTAACTTAAACCCATTTTTTATTTTAAATAATTGATTCTAGGGCTAGATATTGATACAGAATCGTGGCAAACCGCATCGCGATATGTCACGGTATCTATTTTTTTTCAGATTAAGACTTAAAAGGAATATTTCAGTGTTTTCAACCTAACAATCGTTTCAAAGTTCTCAAGCATGTAATGATGGTTTGCAGTTAGGGAAAGCTGCAAAGTTATTATTATTTTTCTGGATTGCAAAGTATAAGAAAGAAAATTGAGTATTCTTTCATTTTCCTAATACAAACAATTGATGAGCTTTTGAGAGCACGGGGTCAATTCCACCCGTTTACTTGTCCACACCGTCAGTTATAGAACGGTTTGGTGAACAAAGCTCACCAATCCATGTGATGTACAACTGAGCCATTTTGTTTTTTCATTAGTTGCTAGATGCCTTTTTAATTAAAATGTCTACATTTATTTAATAATTCCTGAATACAATTGTCAAATAGGCTGACATGTTAAAGCTGTGACCAGTGATATTAACATTATAAAATATAAAATATAAGTACCCATCAACAGGGGGTCCAGGATCCCTATGGGGTCATCAGAGGTACTCAAAAGGGTCCTCCAAATTATTTAATCCCAAACTTTAAAAAAATATAAGTACAACCTGTGCTATAAATATATAAATATGTCAATTATTATTTTATTGGCTTGGTAGTGGCCTACTTTTATATATGGCACTATAGGCCACCATACATATACATTTTTGTTGGCCTGGCAACTAAATATTTTATGCCATATGTGATAGGGGGTCACTGTGTCCTTGGCCCGAAAAACGTTGAAGACCTCTGACCTATACTATGAATATCACTGATGCATTTGCAGAAGCAGGAACGGGAAAAGGAATCCTCAGGGTTACCCTGCATTCACACCACCGACGTATTCAACTCGCTCAATCGCTGACGAGCTGTCGCTAAGACCTCTATAGTGTCCAAACCGCCAGCTCGGTGTGTCTTATGCCAGCGACAACCAGAACTGGCGTGAGGGCTACAGTAAAATAAGTCAAATCAAACGTGTTTCCTCAAAAAGAAACAAACATTTTGGAGGGAAATGTTTCTATAAATACTTCAATTTTATCAACTAAAAGCTATCATTACACTATGGACCGCGAACAGGCACTAGTTAACAGTTAGGGATTTTAAGATAGCTATCGAAAAGAAGATGCAGAGAACACCTGTCCTGCCATTGGTAGTCGCCGAACTTCATCACCAACAGTTCGCTGGGAATTAGCATAAAGTTGACAACTCTGATCTGTCGCTGTCGTGGTGTGACTTTGTCGCAGAGCGTAGTTCTGCCCACTGTCACAGAGAAACGCTGGCGTCCATTCAAAATGTATTGTAACGTGCCTCTTTGTGAGCTAAACACGTTGGCGGTGTGAATGCAGGGTTATACAGTAGCTGCAAATGAGATTTTCTGATATAATCAAGATTATCCAAATTCCTGACGTTGTCGACACAACTTTAAGAAGGCAGCAATTAATGAAAAAATGGTGTTCTTTAGTTCTATTTCTAAATTGTTTGCTATCTTATTTATGTATCAGTGTCATTTGGTGTTTATATTTACAGATTTGTAAATATTTTAGTTATGCATTGTGACCTCTTGCTAAGGACAGTTTTATTAACATGTACTTCTGAGTGCAGAACATATATAAAGTCAATTATAAAAATATATATGCAAATAATGTCACCATTATACAGATGACCTTGTAACCATTATTGAAGTTCTTGAGCTTGAACATAAGACATTTCTACGTAGGA
Organism: Forbesichthys agassizii; assembly: GCA_026546735.1. Classification (NCBI taxonomy): domain Eukaryota; kingdom Metazoa; phylum Chordata; class Actinopteri; order Percopsiformes; family Amblyopsidae; genus Forbesichthys; species Forbesichthys agassizii. Next base: position 8,483 of record JAODLL010011872.1, on the reverse strand, counting down.
TATGTCATGTCCTGTATCTCAAATATCAGTGATGTATACAGTACAATTCTTTGCCAAATTTAAATGCTGTAAAATGTAGAAATGTGCAGAGAAACTGTAGATAAAAGGTCAGTCATGGGTCAACGTTGTGGCTTATTGTTCGTGTTGTATTCCTGTAGCAATGCACTCAACCAGAAGCATTCTGGTTAGATATGTATTTGCAGAGCAGACACATCAGAATGACCTTGAAAGCTATGTTGCACACGGCCATGGCCTATAGTTTGGGCTGCATTCACTTCAAAGTGAACTACAAAGGTAAATAATGTCAGTGTAACGGCAGTTAATTGGACAGTGGGTCTAATGACAGAGTGCTGCTCTCTCTGTGGATGTAATTTCAGAGGGCGTGCAGAGCCTAGGTTTGGCACTGTCAAAAGGACAATCTGATGGTGGGGAGGAGGCAAGCCCGGGGGAGAGATTTACAGTGTGCTCACCAGTTGTCACTTGATAGGACTACCCACTCCACTCTTTCTCTGCTAGGTCTACATCCCCACCTAACTTTATCATGCCGTGGTCATGTTGCATTCAGTTGTCACGTCTAGACACGCCACAGTGGCTGCTCAAGGGCGCAGGGGAAAAGTAGCACAGGTGAGAAATGAGCTAATATATCCAGGACTGGCAGGTCAAAGGTCAAGAGATCACCACTGGTAATCAAATTTACCAACAATTTTCCAAAAGTGACAAATTCAAAGACTAAATGTAAATGAGAACAGAAATAATGGAAACAGCTACTTTCAATTGAGAATAAACTGTATAGTTTTACACCACAGAAACATTACAACATGCGTATTCATTCTATATTTTCCATCTTACTCTCCAATAAATAACGCAGCATATATGTGACCTGAGAAATTAATACACATACCAATATTCATGAACACCTTTATGTTGAAGAATGCAACCACCATTACTCGTGCACTCTTGAACGAGTTGATCCACCAATCACAGTTGTCAAACTGTCAAACAACTTCCTGCTACGGCTAGATTAAGCAAGCCCCTGTAATCAAATGTAAGAAGTTGTGCAAGGCATGTTAAAGTAAATGTGTTCCTTGGCTTGGCCTTGGAGCGGAGCAGAGCAGAACAGCCTCAACCACAACACCTGTTGTTGTGAATAACTTGAAGGACTTCTCCTTCTACCATTCTGATGACAAACCAAGTAACATCAACCGGCACCAGCATTTCCTTAAGGTGTCAAATCTAAGGGTGCTGTGGAGCCAAATGCCAAAAAGCCACCATTAAAACTTGTGACGTGGAAAACATGTCAAGTTTTAATTGACTGCTGCTAAAAAAGGGGAGTATATTCTCTACGTGAAGGAGCGTAGCAGAAAACACAAATCTCGCATTCAAAATGACCATGACCACATACACTGCACAACAGAGATGTGAAGAGCTATGAAGTGATTCATAATTGAACGCCTTAATTAACTGCATGCATATTTGTGATCAACTCTCATTTTGACTATGGTGATAAGAAATAGCCTGCCCCAGGGGCCTCCTGCATGCAGCAGCTGTAAGAGGAGGAACAGTACGTTCAAATAAACAGGTTCACATTAAGGACTATTACCTTCCACCATTAGCATGGGCTCCTTTGCTCCTCCATGGGCTAACATTTCCCGACGGTAACGCTCACCCATCTCCCTGAGAAAGAGGAGGAGGGGAGGGGAGGAAGCACAAAAGAGAAACATAAGATTACAGACACCTGCATTTGCCCCCTTCATCAGTTTCTCATGCTTCCCCCAACCTCTCCTTGTGCAGTCTCTTCCACAACACACCAGATGACCGAGGACAGATAGGAAAACCACAGGGAGAACTACATCAGAAAGAGGGTGTAATGCTAGGGGAGTTGGGTAGGGGCTCCTTTCTCTGTAAACAATGCCCGATAAGCAAGGCTCTGGTAACGTGGATGCAGGTGTCTACCTGGGGATTACAGCAGGCACCTGCCAAAGTTGGTGTGGGTTTCATATTAATGTCATGTTCAATGTCAGGCAGCAGAGACTCTAAATAGTATCCAGGGAAAGGCTGTCTGTCCGTAGGCATTTGTCTCAGCACTCTAACACAGAACAGGTTACCTATGCACCATATCAGACATTTAATCCAACAACACTAGACTTGACGTGAACAACACAACTGAGATATGCCAACAGATTGGACCAATAGTAATGCATATACATACTGTATATATTATACAATCACCCAAAAGGCAATATTCCCAGTAAAATGTAAATCAGCCACCACACCGCTATACTGAACGGTGTTAAACGTAAAACAGTATATCAATGTTTTTATTTTTTATTTTCTTAAAGTCAGAACAGATTGTACAGAAGTAAAATGCTATTCTTGCATTAAAACGCATGTTAAAACCTTTGAACTTTCTAACCTGTTTAAAGGATCTTGGACAAAGCATTGTTTCCACACCATTGAGGCCACGGCCCGGGACATGAGATAGGAGTAATACTTGGCCCCATAGCCAATAAGGTGACTGAATCTCAGCTGCCACGCCTGCAAGGGAAATAAAAAGACAACAATGTTAACTACAAAGGTATGAAAGGGAATAGGCAGACATTAACATGCTGGATATGGGATAAACTGTGAACACGGGTCTGGTTAACATAAAGAAGCTGACACATTACAACATGTACTGTAAGGGGTTTGTTAAAGCAGTGTGATTTTAAGGTGTAGTTTAGTGAACATAGCCTAGGAAAAAACTAAACCACTGCAGATACCATGTATGTCAAAATAAATGAAATCACTTTTTAACACTATTCTTTTTTTGAATATAATTCTAAAGTCAAAATAATAATTACAAAGATTAAGCAAATAAATACTGAAAGCAGAAAAAAAGGCTGTGCACGAGAGAGAATCAGAAAAACAAATGTTCCTTTTATTTTCTCCCGTGTTACTCATTTGAGCTTTAGCATGCTATCGATGTTTTTACCACACGATGATGGTACACCTCAAATAAACCAAAGACAAAAAAAGAACAAACCCTCCAGTAATTTAAGACTTATGGACAAAAGGTTAGTCTCATTCTTCTTTTATGTGCTCTCTTTGACACTGTAAACACAGGTTCCCTTGCCCTGATTTTCTCCACTTTCTTCTTTAATTGCAGAAAATAAAATGGAAATTCCTAAATGCCAGAAAGCCCCCTTCTCATTTGTTTTTCCTGCTGCCTGAGGCAAGACCCTCCATACCCAAAGACAAGCGCTTTAAGATCATCTAAATGTTTGAGTGTTTGCCAGATGAATTTCCCCAGCATGAATTTATAACCAGTTTAAAAAAAGATTGCAGCAGCCAAAGTTAACAAACTAAATTACCAAAATAACGAAACTCAAGACATCTTACAATTACATGAACTGTGATTTATAAATGTAAACCCTTACTGAAACCAGGTACATTTATCATTAGTTATTTTAATGCTCTGAGAGGGCTGGTATAGTGAACACTACACCTCAAATTAGGACTGTAGATATCTAAATAATATCTAAATAAATAAATATATAAATGTTTGCAGAAGGTTGCATGTACCATGTACTTAGAATGCCTCAGCATCTCCTTTTTGCTATGTACATTATAATGTAAGAAATAATCTTACATGAAGTAAAACAGCATTATGTCCCTCTGGTAAAATACTCTGAGCACATGGTTAAAGGGAGTAGTTTGACCTGTGTGAGTCTGTAGTGTGAACATATTACGTTCCCAAGCGTCAGCTTGACGAGACCCATCTGGGTCTTAATGACTTTAATATGGGGAAATAGTACTAAGCGAGGCTACCACAGCTGAATGGAGGGGGAAGAGCGTTCACTTTGTCAGACAAACACTTTTCAAAAACAGTACAGGGTTGAGATTGAGATCTTATACAGACCTATGAACTGGGTATACACTTTTTAAACAGAAGGAAGTCCACTATTTTTTAAAGAATATTAGGTGAAAGATAAGCTATGGGTCCAAAAGACATTTTTGGACAAACTAAGCATTTCTTACAACACGGTGAGTCACAACTGTAGAGCCCCTCTTTAGTCTAAAGTCAAATCATTAGCCCTGACAGGAAATGATTAATATCAATGTTTTTGAACTCGAGTGGGTCATGTGTCATCAAAATATCCCTTTGATCCTTGTGTACAAATGCAGACAATATCTGCATGGGCTTTCACTCTAGACCTTTCGAGCAGGAGATAAAATACATTTTTGTTCTCTGCAAACTGGTGGGATTTTGTTCATGGTGCTATGGGACAACAGGTTGTTTTGTCTACGAATATGATCTATACTCACTGGGCTGTGAACAAAAAAAACATATTCTGTAGGGGAAAAAAAAAGACATTTAGAACTAATTAATGTAAAGCCAAGACACATAATAGATAAATCTCAACATAGCCATCAGAATGTTACGCTAGCTGCAACTTATTTTCAAATATTATCTTCAGCCCAAGGGTCTATGGCCCGCTTTATTCACATCTGTTTGCACAGCGGAAACTGATAGCCCTCCTCTATAAACTTCATATGTCACCATCACCCTGATGTTTAGAATGCGTGTCTCTCTGTAATCTATTATCCGTCCTCATGTTCAATTTAGCCTGGAACATATTCTTCAGAAGGGTTTCTGTGAAGACAAGTGGAAGCAATGGCAGAGGCAAAAATAAATTAAATGAGATTGTCGTTACATCTGTTCAATCTCATATAGGTTGCACTGCAACTTATAACAGATAACTGAATTATCGATAATATAGAAATCCATTCAATGCCATAAGGTGCTCCCTCAGAACCTGTCCCCCACATTGCAAACCTGAACATCCAAATGACAATCTGACCATTTATGGAATGTTTGAATAAGGAGAGCAATGCCACCGTGGGTCTACATGTCTGTTAGAATATTTAGTGTGGTTTTAAAGTTGAAAAGGAAGGCAGGGTGGTAGGACCTCTGGTGAGAAATAGAATGCTTTTCTGAGACCACTGCAAGAACAGAAAGAATATTTCATTTGAGTAATTATAGCCCTGAGTCAATGGTTTGTAGGGGCCAATCCGGGTCATTACTCAGACTTTGATTTTGAATTCCCTTCTGGTCTGATACCCTCACCCACAGCTGCAAAGGGGAAACAGCCATTTCATTCAAGTTTAAAATATGTCCCCAAGGAAGGGCTCGTTCAAAGAATACTTTGTATTTGTTATTTTAGCAGAGCCTCTGAAAAAGATTTAATACCTTAAACGGTGCTGGGCCTTGGTAAAAGGTATAAAAAGAGAGACGATGAGTAAGATAAACACAGAGAGATACAGTATAAGTCATCTGATTTCGGAGTTTGGTCAGTTTTTGAAGGATGTTAAGAAAGCATTCTTTATAAACTAAGATACACAGAGCCACATACCGTGTTGGGTATGTATGGCAAACCATAGAACTTGTGCTGCATCTCCTTCAGCAGTTCTGTGGTGGAACAAATCTGAGAATTGCTGTGGTAGATCTGGTCCAAGACTGCATAGAAAACCTGCCCCAAACCAAAACAAATGATATATAAAACAGCAGATTATCAGATCCTGCTGAATCAGACATTAGGTTAAATATTGAAACTGCATAGTTTGAAAGGTTTTCCATTGACATATGGCAAATAACCCAGGTCTTTAAATCTCAACGCTTATCTCTCTTTATATATTTTTTAAGCAATAATTTACGCCACCCTTGCGACCATTGTACTCCTGCTAAGTGTCTCACCTAATGGTGGTGGTGTTGATAGGTTGGAAACACAGTTTACAGATTACAAGATAAGGTGTGTAGCGTACCGGTGTGCATAAGAAACACACGCGGTGACATAGTACTCCTTCAAATAAGCAGTCAAATGCCACACCTTTTACATCAGTTTAGAATTCAGTATTTTGTCTTTAATATATGGAAAGGTGACAGCTATTTCAACAGCGAGGCAAGGTTAGGCGAGGAAGGGCATCGTTTGGTAGAACCTGCAAGCTCAAACCAAATGCTGCACCAGTATCATATGCAAACAAGACCTAATCCTGTATTACAGTATATGTGCCAGCTCGCTGATAGAAGCCAGCTGTTTTAATATGAAATGTAACATGACGGATGGCATCACGCGCACGCAATAGGACCTGTTGTAAAACCAAAAAGCACACCACGTGGATAATACTGGGATGAATGTAGACTACCTGTAGCTGGGCGTCTGCTGCTCCACACACCTTTTTAGACTCGCACAGACGAGCCACCATACTCTCTGGAAGAGGCTGAATATGCACAGAGATTAGCCTGACGGTGTGCTGTAATGTGTAGGCGTCTCAACCTGCCTTAATTATAATTATCTGTTTAGTTCATTTGGGTGTCTACAGCTATTGTTTATACTAAAACAATTATACTAAACACAAATATGTGCCAACCAATGTGTGTAATATCTCTAATGTAAATAGGGCGACGCTACAGTTATACCTGTCCTGTTTGGTAATGCCTGGCAAACTGGCTGATGACTCTGTAGTCCGTGGCAAAATACTCCATGAGGATTGAGGGGACTTCAGCAAAATCAGTGGCACATCGGGTTCCTTTAGAAGAAAGGTTCACATTGCTCAGCTCATTTGATCTTAATATCCTTAAGTTAAGCAGGATTGACAGAAGCAAAACCAAACCTAACCAATAGCACTTAAATAATAGCACAAACAAGCCATTTATCAAACACACGCTCTAGCATCTAGAAATACTTGGAATTCATAAGTTACATAGAAATCAGGTTGTTCAGTCAATATGATGACACTGAAAGAACGGTCTCAACTTGCCACAGAGTCTTTCACTATATACCAGATTGTCATTACTCCAAAAGCCATGTTTTGACGCATCTGGGAAGACCGTCAAAGGTGTGTCCTGCAACCTTATCTGACTAATTTAATTTAATTCAGTGATACTAATAATAGCCTTAAAGAAATGCACGCTCCCCTATGGCATTAGTTCTACTCTGATTTATTTGACACTTTCAAGATGCTACACCCTGACAAGTGGCATAAATTTCAGTAAATATTTCAAGTTCAATAACTATCCCTAAATGTCTTCTGTCACAAAGATATACATAACTCAGTATCTATGACCGCCCAAATAGCTTTTGAAAAAACGTTGTTTAAAGTCTACAAACTGTCTGCAAGTATACGAATGAGAAAACTAATTTTGGTGTAGTATCCCCTTTTAGCTGCAGACATGCAGCATAATGCTGTGGAACGCATGGGCCTTCCACACCTGTGACATGTTGGTAGCGAGTACGTCCTAGCATGGAATGCATAGCGTGGCCCATCTCGTGGAAGAGGTTTTCCATCATGCCTGGGGTCAGCAAGGTGGGAGCGCTCTTGGTGGGCTGCGGCAGGCTCAGCATCAACACCACAACAGGAAGCTGGTACTGGCCTGTCTCCTGGCAACGACGCCCACCGCGGATGGTGAAGTGGCAGTCCTGGGAGGAGGAGGAGGAACAGCCAGGTGGAACCACCTTTGCATCACACTGCCCCCGAGTGGCCAGGTAATAACACTACAAACGCGTGTAGCTGCATAAGCCACTTGCTGCAGGATATAGCACAGTCATTAATGTGGCCCAAAATAGTTTAGTGGTCGCTTCACCTGTTGAGGTTTGTCTGCCCGTTGGTAGAAATCACAGTAGATGTACCCCAACAAGCCCTCTGTTTCGTGCACCACCGCCTAGAATAAAGCAAGCAGCGGGAACAGACATTTATCCATAAGGACCTTCCACGGGAGAGACCCACACACACACACAAACGTAATCCCGATGACGGTGTGGCGCATCACACGTCGGGCTTACCAGCTTACGGACGTCGTCGCTCCACACCTCCCCAGCACCGGGGTGCTCAGACATGAGGGATACGCCGTAGAGCTGAGCGAAGAGGTGATTGAGGCCCTCAATGCAGGCTCCCAGGGAGAAGTAGGGACTGTACAAGCTGGGCTCTATGTTGTATCTGCCACCATCACACACACACACACACACACACACACACACACACACACACACACACACACACACACACACACACACACACACACACAATATCCCTTTGAAGGTTCATGTTGTTGACAAATGCAACGCCACACTGGGATCATAATAAAAACCATTAGGCAGGAGAATATTCACATACATAACTATTCATTATACATCATTATTTCAGGAATGGATAGTCAAGAGATTCATATTGATCTCTTTTGATACTTTACGTTTGCCTGACACTGAAAGACGATCATTACATTTGTTGCTGTTGTAAGTAAATCTGACAAAGAGAACACACACTTCTGCTTTAATGCAATCCTGCTTTAAATTAAAAACCCAATCAACGGTGGGGATGAGGAGAGGCTGATGTGGTGGCCTTCCTGTTGAAATATAAGAAACACATGGACTCTATACTATATATACACTATTGTGTTGTGCTGCAAGCTACTCTAGTGCTTCAGGATGGGCAGACATCCCCTAAAG
>JAODLL010011861.1:0-56355 GCA_026546735.1 Forbesichthys agassizii | reverse complement strand
ATATATACACACACACACACATACATATACATACATATACACATACACACCCATATATATATATATATACATACACCCACACACACACAGTATATTATTTTTTGTGTGAAAAAAACAATACTGTGTGTATATACTGTATACAGTATATACACACAGTATAATATTTGTGTGTGTGTGATATATAGCTCTGTGTAGTACTGCTTATACTGCTAATAAATGATGTCTAATGTTATTTTATCTTCTTTTACAGTGCCTGTGTTGTCTCCTCTGACTCACTGTACTGTATAGGTATCATTCCCCAGAGGCAGCAGGTTCACTCTCTGCAGGAAGCGGAGCAGAATACTGTGGCACTTGTAGAAGTTGTCGTGGCATTTCTTGCAGATGAACTCTGACAAGCGTGGGTCTCGGTACACAGGAACGCCAACCAGACTCTGGAAGTCTGTGTGGAATAACAGTGGTGACTGGCCTGATGGATCAGACTCATCGTCATCAGGAACCTCAACTAAATCATGAGGCCTCTTGTTGAAAGCAGGTCGCAAACTCCGCGGTGAGAATTTCCCATGACAGAGTCTGCATAGAGCAGTCGGCAGCCTTCCTGTACAGAGAAGAAATATGGTGAATGGACTGCATTTATATAGAGCTTTTATAACCTACCAGCCACTCAAAGCGATATACATTATTGCCTCACATTCACCCATTCACACACACATTCATTCATACACTGATCGTGGTGTCAGTCGTGCAAGGCGCCACATGACCACCGGGAGCAGTCAGGGTTAGATGTCTTGCTCAAGGACACCTCGACACTTGGTGAGGCGTTAGCGGGGTTCAACTGAGACTTCTCACATCACTCCGCTCTACTGACTACACTACTGTCCCCACTGTAGAGATGGAGAAATAATGGAACCCATAATAAGAATCAGATAATGAATTGCTGGAACCAAATACATAAAGACTATGGGAATAAAACATGGAAACACATTTGGCATACCAAGGAACGACACAATCCATAAATGCCCCAAGAAGTGAATAGCACATATTATAACACCTTCTCAGATTCTATTAGATTATATTTCCGCAAAAAATGTAATAATAAACACCTCGTACCTAAAGCCTGCCGCCTGTTGTCCGGAGGAGACCTTTGTGCGTTGTCAATAGTTATTCTCCTGCTCGTGTCTAAACTTGTAATCTCACCTGATGTAACACTGGGATCAATCCTCCGTGGTCTTCCCCTGTTACCAGCTTTGCTCCCATCAGGACCACGGACTGTATGTCCCGAAGAGCTGGACATCCCAGCACGTCTGCCTTTTTTTCTCATAATCTCAGATATTCCTCGGCAGGTTGTCCCAGTGATGCGGTCTTGTTGTTCAGATGCAGAACATCAACTAATGACTGAGCTACCGGTACCGTTTAGCTTCAGAAGAGTAGCACCATTTAACGGAAAGTATTATATTATGGTTTACATATTGCCGTCCTATATAACTCTACCACGAATATGCGAATACACTTTCATATTATTTGCATATTAACAGAACACAACAAATATGATTTTAACGAAGACATGGATCCATCTGGTTGGAACTCAGTTGTAAACATTGAAACCCGGAAGTAGTACGGAAACAAAAACTAAGCGCAGCGCCACCTGTCGTTTCACGCCGGCATTTCGTGTCAACGTTTACTCCCTTATGATGAATATGAATACATGTGAGATTAGATGGGGTAATGAAGTTGTTGTACATTCCCAAGTATATTTCTATATAAATATATATAAGTTGTTATAAAGTGTTGAGTAAAAAAACTTTTAAAAAAGGAAACATCTTCCCCTATGCGTCACATCCGACATCATTATGGCTGCATTAGCTCCGGATAGTGTCGTAAAACCTCTTCAAAATGCCATGAAAATGGCCAAAACAGCAATACAACTGGACGCAGGGAACCAACATAAGGTACTTCATTACCCGATCACAACAGGGGCAGCTATCATTAAAAAAACAACTCTGTAATTTATCATTATTTATTTTGTTGATAAACTGACAGTGGGAGGAGTTCTCCTGCTGTCAACAGAGAAATAGACAACTGAAGCATGTTTTAGTGCATTGTTGTTTAGTGAATGATTGCATGATACATATTTTCCTGGCATGTGTTTATGCATACATATACAGTGTAATGTATTTAATAATGATATACATTGATATCTTGTTTATTCTTCAGGAGGCTTATTGTGAATATCTAAGGAGCATCAACTATATATCTCATGCACTTTTGGGAGATGCTGTGTCAAAAAGTAAGCTGTGTGTTTTGGTCCTGAAATATTTGAATCCCCTTGTACTCCATATTGGAGGTGTTCTATTTTAGTTAGTATTTTAGATGTGACACAAGCAATTTATATGATTCTCATTACAGTATACTTTTTAGATCAAATTATTTAAATAAATTTAAAAACAATAATAACACGTGCTTTAAATAATTATTATGATGTTGTTGTTGTTGACTCATGAATAAGACCACACCTCGTGACCTAACCAAGATATTCTGTTAGTCATGTTAGCTACACATAAACTAATCACCTGCAATACAGTAGTTGCCTGTTGTCAACAAGTTCGAGCTAATAGAGTGAGATAACATGATAGCTACCCCAAAACAATCCCTTAAGAATGGCGTTGTTGTTCTGTTTCTCCTCTTTACAGAAGATAGAGAGATGACAGAGGTAGAGGTGGAGAAGATGTTCCGACTGGCAGAGCAGTGCTTGGAGCGAGCCAAGGCATTTGTAGGGAGGAAGTGTGAATCACAGGACATCCCTGCACCTTCTTCCTGTCCAACTGTCAAGTCGGAAACATCTACAGACCAGAGCACTGGCCCCTCAATCACCACTGTTGCAAATGCCGGTGAATACATTTCTATTGTTGGAAAATCCTGTTGGGATACTCTCTCCATAACATACATACCCATAACTTGCTACAGTGCATTCATTTAATATCATCACGAACATTAGTAATAGCTCTGTCCAGCTGTAGGCCAGTAAATATACACAAATTAAAGGCACACTTATTGTGATTTACTCATGATTTACTGACACTGGATTCAAAACTTGTTTCATGACTCAAAGCTTTCTCACAGCAGAATATGTGGTCAAGGATGAGATTTCAGAAGCAGATTGTTTGCAAATTGCATTTGTCCTAATTATTGTGTTTTCCAACCAAAAGCTGTTGGCGATAATTTATAAACCTTTGATCCTGAGTTTAAATGAAATCATGCTCATTCTTCCACATGACGTGGCTCTTGTAATCATTCACCTCATGTTTCTCCTCATCCCTCTTGGTGACGCGGTAGTTCCCTCTGCTATTGTGAATGACAGCCCGTCAAAACCAGCCAGCCCTTCAAAACTGGGCCACCGCAGGGTAGTGTCAGATGGCGGTGGAAATCTCTGCCCGTTTCTGCCTCCCGAGGTCTTCCAGAGAGTTCAGACTGTGGAGACACAGGACAGCAGGAGAAAGTAAGGGAACGCATTCATCATCAGGACTATGAGGAAGCATTAACATTGACACTTTTTACAGAACACCAGGATAGAAGCACACTCAAGTAGGTTAAAGGTCTTTATCAAGTTTGTCATTTTGTAAAGACTTTTATCTACCTTCAACATGAACCTTAAATCCATTTCCGTTTTTTTTAACATGCTTGGAAAGATGTAATTCAGAAGTGGTGCAAGATCAGATTTTTTTTTACAATCGTTGTTTTTAGAAAGCAATTGTGTGTTTGTTTTAGGGAATTGACGCCCATTGAAGAGGCCTCTCGCTTAAACCAGAAGTTGAAAGCGAGTTATGAAGCTCGCATGGCAAGGCTGCTTCCTGCTCAAGCCTACCAGAAGACATCTTTGGTTAGTGTGTTTGTGTGAGTGCATGCTTGCTAGGAGGTTTAATATTTACTCGTTGTCCTACTGTATGTTTCAGAATTTGACCCATAAAGGGTTGTCACTCATTCCGAGATTACACATATTCTTAATGGCCATGGTGCATTCACCTGAAACACACAAATGCATGTGATAATTGTAAATATGACATAGCTTATTATCGCTGTGTTTATTCAAAATATGACATATTATCAGTGTTTATTCGTTTCCCAGTTATCTCCAACACTATATATATATGAACAGCTTAATAGGCATATTTCTGCTTAAGTGTATAACAAAATACCAGGATGACAACAAAGAAGAAAAAATACTTTAAATGCTTAAAAGACAGAACAATGTGATAATGGAGATTTTCCACTTTGTTCTATTACATTTCAAATAGCCTACTTTTTACTTGTTATTGCAACAGTGTGTATATATTGCTCTAAACAGTCTCATTGAAAACAATACAGAGTAGACATTACGGGTTCAATGACAGTCACATGGATTGATTAGGAGCATTCAATGACATTGACAAGTTCATTCGCTCAATGCATGACTCGCGGTGTTGATTGGCTGATGTTCCTATCTGATTGACAAGCAATGTGTTGTTCGTAGTGTTTGAACGATGGTTTGAACATGTTCGACTTTGTTTGCCAATTTGAACGCACATTTAATTCGTGGAAAAAAGACGTCTACAATATAAACGTACGTTTGTTGTTCAACTGGATTGACGAAGAGAGTCCATGCTGTCAGAGACTGCGTGTTGGGTTTGGAGCCGTAGAACTATTGGATCCTGCCTGCGCGATCAAGCGGACTGAAATAAGTGACATTTCGATCACCTTTATAAAGTCTCTTTGATATTTGTCGTCTTTCCCCTTCGAGTTATGGTAAGATAGAAGACGCGATAACATGATCATCAGTGTTCTCTAATCCCAATGAATCACTGTCGCACGGGATTGTTCTAATATGATCATTTAGATACAGAAAATGTCTCTGCATAGTAGGCCGAGTAGCCAAACGAAGCTACGGTGTTACTGGAGGAAACTAAAGACGTTTGTGAAGGTAACGTGGATTTCATATTTACTCATTTATAGTTTGCGAATAAATGTTTCTTAATCGAATTATCCAATTAATGTTACATAATTACATTTGAACATCTTACAGTAGCCTGTTTACTACAACGGTATCCAGTTTGTCGACAACATGAAATAAGGCCAAATCTGTTAAAGTAGAAAACCATGTATTTTTAAATGTAGGCTACTTTTATTATTCTTTTGTACAAAAGTACGTTAATACAAGGATAAAACGTGTTTTGAATAGGCTACTACATTTATATATATTTTATTTTAATAATAATAATAATAATAATTTATTATTATAATATACATTTTTTTTAAAGATTTTCTGCATTAATCATATTTACTTATTTTCAACTTCATCTTAAAATGCTGCAACTATTGAGCATCATTTATATAACTTATTCAAAAAACAAATTTGGTGTTTATACATAGCCCAAGCTCTTTAAAGGGGAACAAAGTAAAATAACAAACAAAATGGTGCAGACTGCACCACACATATATCTCTATCTATCTCTAGCATAGCAATGTGGTCCCCAGGCATATCAAAAAGTGCTTATAACAATCAAAAAGAAAAGTTATCAGTGCACAAGTGCAAACAGCAACATGCATAGGTCTTACACATGCACTTCATTTGGTTCTGAACAAGAGCAGTGATTTTTTGGTTCTTAAGATGTCAGTGCAATCCGAAGGCAATGGCAAAGCGTACAGGTCAGTCAGGGAGCAACGAGAGCTGCGTTTTATAGAGTTCATGTGTGAAAAGCTTGACTCACGTGTATGTTGACCCAAACATACTGAGCATGATGACTTTCTTAGCGTTGGATAACTGGTGTACATTGATATCACTCCAAAACTTTGCAGGCTCGTTAGCGCGGCGCTCCTGTGGCATAGACATGGATGACTGCATGTCGACAACTTCGAGTATGAATTTCCCCTCGTTGATGGAAGGACCCACTTCCTTTGCTCTTGCGGATATGTCCCCATCTGTTGCAACAGCAAACGGATTTCTGGCAAAGGCCATCACCTCTGTGGGCAGAGCAAGTCCACCGACTTGACCAGCAAAGTTCTCTTTTAACTTCATAATGAAATCTGTCATCACAACCTTGTATTTGTGCCGGTGATGAGATGTGTTGGCAGAGCGTTGGAAAATGTAACATTCGGCCTGTGCGCAAGTCAGTCGCGAAATGTTCCAGTTTGACTGGGAATGCTCAGATCTGTTCGAGTAGATCAATGACTTGCAATCCCACATTTAGGTCATTCAGGTGTTTGAATGCGTCGCTCAGAAAGCAGACATCAGACATAAAGTTGTCATCCACTAAGCGATTCAAGTGTGTTTGCCTTTTTTTGCTTGCTGCTGCTGAGTTAAGTTATTATCTCCTCTCTGAGAACGTTCCAGTGCTTTGCCTTTGGAAAACCACCTAGTATCATTGTGCAAAAGGAGGTCGTGGTGCTCAGCAGACATGTCTGACAGAAGCTTGTGAAATAGGCGATGTTGGAGGCTTGATGTGGAGCGAATGAAATGAATTGTAGCCATCACACTGTCCATACTAGTTTTCAGCTCCCCACCTAGTTTTGCGCACAGCACCGTCTGATGCACAATGCAGTGCAAGGACATCATATGAGGTGCAACAGCAAGGCGACGTGCTGCTAAACCTGGATGGAGCCCCGTCTGTAACAAGCATGCACACACGCCTCATATCCAGACCATTGTCTTTAACAAATGCTGCCATTTTCCCAAAAAATATTTCACCAGTTGTGCGTCCTTCTAATGGCAGTAAGCCGAGCAATTCTTCTCGGAAGCATTTGCTGTCAAAAAAACGGACATATATATATATACACAATTGTCTGTGGACTCATCTACAGCTATAGACATCATCAGCTTTCTTCAATTCTTCTACAAGCGTTTCAAAAACATCCGTAGCTAGAATTTCAACCCTGCGAATGTTTGAAGTGTCTGAGAGTGGGACGTTTTTAATAGCAGATGTAACGCTGGTCTTTATTTATCGTCATTTATCACCTCATCCACGACGGCCAACATGCATTCTTTGACGGTTCCAGAGTCTGTGAATGGCTTTTTTTTCCTTGCCAGGATCCAGGCCAGATGGAGGGAAGCTGCTATGGCTCTCCTGGGCCGTGCATGACCGCACCATCGTAGTGCAGCTCCGGTTATAAGATGGAATCAAACTGCACGTTTGCAGCTCTGTCCTGTGAACCCTCGGGAAAGTTTATCCCGAACGTCTGGTGTTTCTCAATGTGGTGCCTCCGTACATTGTAATTTATAAAGACTGCAACTTTCATTGCAAATTAAACACATCGGTTTGGCGTTTGGATTTTGCGGTAAAGTAAACAAGTATTTGTCAGTCCAGGCAGGGTTAAACCGACGGTTTTCGTTGTCAATTTTGCACTTCAATGATATGAAAGACATTTTTAGTTTGTACCGTATTACAGTACCAGCAGCATAGCCTACTAACTTCTTTTGCCGTTAGTTCAAAACAATGTGATGCATTCTGGGTTGAATGTTGCTAGACTACGGTGAAGCATTGCCACGGGTTTCTGTATGTTAAATCTGTTTTTTCGCGGTTTGTTTCTGCTTTTCTTTTTGGGACCGTTAAGCCTTTATATATAGTTCTATGGTGGAGACATGTGCTGGGCCACTCAGGGGTAACTTCTGGGCCACATGTGGCCCGCGGGCCGCTAATCAAATAGACCTGGCCTAGACAATGCATTTCTGGTGGGTAGGGCGGAGCTTTTGCAGGAGCACTCTGTTGCATTATAGGGAGTGTTTTAGTTTTAACCATATATTGGGCTAAACATCTTTCTCCAACATCCCTGACTCAACACTAAAAGGTGCACACTATTCTGTGCCTTTTTAAAGTCAGAATATTTCTACTATTTTAGACTCTACTTTTTTTGCATTGGTGTCTATTGCAACATTTCATCTGTAACTTTCCCTCTCTGTAACAGACACTCTCTCTTCAACGGCAGATGATGGAGAACCTCATCATCGCTAAAGCGAGGCAGGATGCTGTATCCTTTCGATGTGAGCGTTGAGGATATTGTTCATGACGTGTGTGATGTTCACCCAAGGTTGGCCAGTAGTATGAATGTTTTTGTTAGTTTTTAATTTTCCTCAATATTTTTCCTGCTGTTAGCTCCACAGAAAGATGGAAGAGAGGAGACTCAGGCTGCAGGAAGAGGCTAATAGGTATGCACACTTGGTTGATGTCTCCAACCAGTAAAGTAGAGTCTGTTGTATGGTATTTGATTATATTTTGGAAGGGGGTTCATTTACATGTCCCTGAGTGGCAAGTGTTCACGATGTCTCCTCGCCCAGCATTAAATGACTGGAATGAGTTGGACAGTCGGCTTTGTTGTTGTGCTTTTTTTTGTTCCATTCTTACTCTCGTTCATGCTAGCTGGTATACCTTTTTAAAGGTACAGTCAGTGATTGTAAGCGAATACACTTTTTGAGTGTCTCATCACGGTCCCCGCTAGCTGCCCAAATATCAACATGCTTTCCCCAGAATGACTCGCTACCTTTTTTTTTTTTTTGTGTGTGTATATAAAGGGGATTTTGGTTTATGTGTGTCACGCCAGGAGGTTTGCGTCATCGGGGACAGAGACGTCTGAAGACCAGCAGCAGCGAATTCTCTACACGAACGTCTTGGAGTACGAGCAGGACCACGTGGGTTTGAATCACTTCCTGAAAATACACTAGCTCTGCTCCGCCGGACTATTGCTGTCAGATCAATTTCTTTCCGCTGAGATTAGTCTGGAAACCCCTGTTCCCAATCAGCGTGGGTTGTTGAGTTGACGTTGAAGTCAAGCCTGTTCCGAAATGGTGGTAGAGCTAGATGAGAAGATCAAAACAGTTGTAGCCAAGCCGATTGGTTCAGCGCTGTCCAATAGTTTCAGAATTAACCGGAGGTCTGTGCCAAGTAGAAGGAAACGACTACAAACACTTCCCAATAGAGTGTAACCACACCATATTCACATAGTGAACATGGTGTGGTTACACCAGGCTACAAATATGTCTTTTATTGACACAAATAATATTGATTACAAATGGTTACTTTCCATAGCAATAATATGTAACTGGTGTATGTGTGGTTCCTATAGGACTGGCCCAAACATTGGAAAGCAAACCTGAGGGAGAATCCTGATGATATCACCCTGGTTTCAGGCCTGGTCTCATACCTTCTCAGGTACTGTAACTGCAGCTGTGTACAACTGCGAACAGTGCCAGTGAGACCATATTGTTTCATTTCTATCATCAACATTTAGTACTCAGTACATGTTAGCAGTCAAATAGTGACTGTTTGGTGCATTTCTTCCATGTATGAATGAACAGGATATTTGGAACATTTAAACTCGTAAAGGAGTTATTGCAAGCTAATTTTAAGTTAATGCACTTTTTGCCAAATATCAGTATCAATGTTAAATGTATGCAAAAGGAACATTCCCCCTTATTATAAAAGGCAGTTATACCAGTGTTTCCACATAGTTGACTGGTAACGTACAGTACTAAAACATGGGTTTGACAAAAGCATGATAATGGAGTTTTGAGAATTGTCCAGCCTCCAAATAAATGTGTACATCAGTTTCCTCAGTAAGGCATGAAAAGTGTTGACTCTTGCTTGGCAAAACAGTTCACTTTCACTACACCACCTAGGTCTCCTGAGTAGTATCCTCATGCTGTCATTGTAGGCAACCTGAAGTTTACGTATGTTTGCCTTTTTAAACGAAACCCATAAAGGGGCAGTATAAAAAATAGTCAGAACACATGGCAAATGTCCTAGCCAACATGTTAGCTTGAGCATATAAAGAGCAACATTGTCTATACATATCATCAGGCTTTTGATCTGGTTAAACGTGCCCCAAATATTTAGTTTTATTACTAACATCTAGCACTTGCCCAGAAAGAAAGAATGTAGGAAAGTTAAGATCCTTGTCTGCTTTTGTTCTACGCATCATGACAACACTTTTTTTAGCGTTGTATTTGACGTCATGTTTAACCCCATACTCGGCACATATGTTCAGCAGCTGCCGGATCGTAAGATCATGACTGACCTTACCTGATAGGTTTTACATGTATTTAACATGTAAATACATGTAAATAATGTTTGGCTACACAGCAGGTCACAGGACATAAGCCAAGGGGCAACTCTAATCTTGTTTGGGTTATATCCCATCAATACGAGAGCATTTGTTTTGAAGTCAGCAGTGTTTGCGTGTGTGAACATGGTGTCTTGCTTTCAAATAATTTGCTCAAGAATGTTGTGCTGTTGTATCCACAGCTGCGAGGACCATCCTGTAGTGAAGCTGTTGAGAACACACCAGTACAGAGTCTACAACCAGCTCTACCCCATCGTCAGTAAAGGCCTTGGGGCCACTAGTCCTTTCTCGCCCCTCAGGCCGTCGCGTAGCGCACACAGCCTGTTCCTGCCAGGTACAACTAAATGGCACCAGTGTTTCTTCAGGGTGGCTCATGCTGTTCTTTCAGACAGAACGTTGAGTTAACAAGAGTTCTGCACCCTCAAATCAAACGCCTCCAAATCCCAATACTGGGAACATTGGGGGAAAAGTGTTTTTGAAAGGAGGATATCCCAATCAGGATGCTTCGAAGAGCAATTGCAGAGTAGACAAATTATCCCTGCTGAAAAGAGGAGACATTCATTCATGTCTCCTTTAGTCCCTGTGTAGAATGCAGCATACTGCAAAACAGTGTTTTGCATGTGTAAAATCATCCTACATAAAAACATCAAGTAAAATAAATCCGAATGCCGGGTTTCAAAAGTTTATTTTTTGCAAAACCCTCCAAACTGTGCATCAACTTCTTGTCAGTGGTTTCAATCCTATATGTTGGTCACGATGTTTTTTTTCCCCCGTTGATTGCGCCCCGCATATTGCCGGTCAAAAACAAAAGAAAAGTCCAAAATAATTAAGGTTGGTTTCGGTTATTTCAAGTATTGTACAATGGATGACAAAATTCTAGGTATGAATTTGAGGAGTGGAAAGCCAGCAACTGCCTGTCAAAAGGCTGTGTTGCAGTCAGACACGCCTCTTCCTCCATCACACTTCTTGCTTACACATTGCACCTGTAAACAAGTGTACATACTCTATAAACCGAAATGAAGTCACGTCAATGACCCAAACACAGGTAGACTGGCTCTTGCAGGTATAGTGCAGTTTTCATAAGCACAAACACATCTATTTACCATGTCAATAAATAACAAACCATGAAAACAAATTGCATGACATGGCACATTTAAAAACACGTAGAGGCTTAGAGGCCAGGCCGCCTTCTGGGTGCATCTGTGAGCCACATTTGTAATAGTAGTAGTAGTAGTAATAAACTTTAGCTGCATGGCAATTTTTGTATTTGCCATGTCTTGCTGTTAAAGGCTTTTTAGCCATGGGCCTGTAGACATTTTCCATAGCATCCACACACCTGAGGTGCGTTCAAAGAATTGGCGACAGTGGCGAACGTTCGTGACGAACAGGTTTGCTTTGAACTTGAATTTTTAACTATGTGTAATCATTCCAAAAATATTAGATTTAAACAGTCACCCATCGTCCAGCTTCAACATGTGTTCGCCGAGAACCACCTTCTCAAACCACTTGCTTTTGTTCGCAAACTTTTGCGACGAACACAATGCAAACGTTAAATTGTTAAAATATGTTTGCAAACGTTTGAAAATGTTCGCTATGTTCGCCAATTCTGAACGCACCTCTGGTTTCCATTGACCACCTCTCCTACAACATCCAATGCCATTGCTTTTTTGTGAATAAGAAACCACATTGTCTCTCCACGCAGAATCCCAAAAGACCCCGCCCCGACGCGTCTTCCCCGTGATTGGGCAGAGCCTTGGCTCCAGCCCGTCCCTGTCTCCCTGCCGTGACCTGGACCCCAGTGAGCAGGAGGAGCGGCCGCAGTCGTTTGCCTGGGAGCGGGAAAACTCTTTCGAGGACCTGGAGCATTTCCTCACCCAGCTGGACTGGGTGCCACCGTCCCACCACGTCGAGCTTGCCGAGATGGACTCCACGGATGCGACCTTCGAACCCTTGTTGCGGGACGAGGACGTAAAGGATCAGGAGGCCCGGGCTTTAAGGGAACACCTCAAGGCCATCGTCAAGGACATTCACATTGCTATTGGTGGGTTGTGTTTCAATGCTTATACTTTAAAGGTGGAGTCAGGCATTCTGGCTTTTGAACTCAAAACAAAAACAGCTTTCCCTTTGATGGCATAAGAAGCGCTGCTCGCCCCATTGGACACGCACTGCCAAGGCTAGGATAGTGTTGTGTGCGTTCTGCACCACTTTGGTTGTTGTTATTTACGGCGCCAGGGCTGTGTAGGAACACCATGCAGACAGAACGGGAGGAGATACATGCTGAAGTTAGCAAAAGGTGCATTAATTAACAATCGCTGACTCCACCTTTTAACAGGCAGTATTCATTAACAATCGCTGACTCCACCTTTTAACAGGCAGGTTTAACTGTTTTGACTGCTGTTTAGCTAGTTGCTGTGAGTTGTGATCGTGTGTTTCAGATCAGTTGCTGTCTCTCTGTTTGCTGTCATTCGAGTGTCTGAACACAGCCATGTCTAAGGATCTGTGTGTCACCAGCATTGAAGAAGCCTTCTTTACGCCACTTTGGAGCCCCCTGCTGGAGTTGTTCAGGTATTCCACTCAAACTCTCCTGCTATTGGAATCTGGAGAATTGAAGGGGGGGGGGCTGCCTTGTCAGTCAGGAAGAGCACATTCCAATTCAATTAGTAAAATTAAATAAAAACCCTAGTAGGAAGTCAGGTCAAGAGGAGAAGCTAGTTTTGACCTTAGTCTTTCTGTCTATCGTGAGCTGTGTGTCGACATGTCACAATTAATATCACAACAGGGAAATGCAATCTAATTTGCATGATGTTGTTCCTATTGAATGTTGCTAGTGCTTTTTATCACCGTGTGCAAGCTTGTTTTTAGCTTGCACAGCGGTGTGGTTATGTGGTCATTCAAGATATTGTCATAGAAACATAGTGCAGTGCTTTCTAATGAAGCGTTGGGAAGAAGCGCTCCCCAGTGTCCTGCCAGCGCTAAACTGCCAGATAACGGCGCTATGTGGATACAGGGCCTTGCCTAGCCTCTAAGGGAATGTCTCGTTCTACCAAGGAAACGGCCTTCAGTTATTTCCTTGTTGCGGAATTGACTGAAGCACATCGTCTAATGACCACAGGGTGGCAGCGGTGATCTATTTTGGCTGCAGGCTTACATTGAATAACAATATGTCTATACAGTGCAAGTATGTGCTGAAATTGATATTTCTTTGACTTGATTCAAGTCTGTAAATGTCAAACAAGATGGTTTATCTCAGGGGGTTTATCGTACTCTGGGCCAAGGGCTTGTGTTATGTGCTGGTGTTATGTGTGTGTGTGTGTGTGTGTGTGTGTGTGTGTGTGGAATATACCTCTTTATTGTGTGAATGTGTTAATGGTTTTTGTACAAACTGCAGCATGTAGTCCAAGATGAATTTCCCTTTGGGGGCGATAAAGTAAAATGCAATCCAATTACATGTAATCTAATCCATTGAATAAGCGCATATGGCGATGTCATTGTGTGTGGGGGTTCAGGCGTGTGCACCGCGGGAGAGAGCTGGCCTTTGAATGCAGTACGCAGCGTTACCATGACGCGTCGCCTGGAGACCTGGGCGTCCCACCCACGCTCTTCCCCAAGGACCCGAGCACAACCCCGGGCTCCTACCCCTATGAGTCAGCGGTGCAGGAGCTGAAACTCCTGTGTCAAGACTGCTGTCCGCAGAGGAAGCTGGAGTGTATCGGTCAGTTGGGAGGGGGAGGGGGGGGGTCACCAAATAAAACAAATAAACTAGTTTTGAATCTTTTCATCTGACCCTTTCAGAGTGAACACTTTAGTACAGTATGTTGATGTGTAGTGTACAAAATGTTAACACATATTATTTGCTGTTTTATTTATCGATTCGATATTTTGATATTTCAGGTACAATACCTGAAATATCAAAATGCTTGCAGCGAACGTTTGTGCAATATAAGTGCCACAAGCCCCATATAAAGTATCTATTTTTCAATTATCCTATGACTCTACAGTATCTTACCTGGTATCATGTGACTATTATAATTAATAATGTCCTTGTATTCCAGTTATTAATTAATATTAGTTAGTTATTAAGTTAGTTATTCATTAGTAATAGTAATCAATTAATTTGGATTTCGGCCGACATACACAATTTGGCACGACACCGGCCGTCACTTTCATCCAACAAACATCTGAAACATATATGGTAAATTAAAAGCTGCTGTGCGACGGGATGCAATACAAACAAGGTATGGAACCGAATATGTCGTTTTATATCGAAGCATTTAGAAATAATGGATGGTAAATGCAGTCAGTCAGAAACCCAGCGCAAACTACACCAACCTGAAGAAAACACATCCGGCTCGAGAAATGAACGTGACCCAGCTGAGCTAAAAACATTAAATCTTTATCTTATTCGATATCTATTTTAATTGGATAATCTTTTTTCTTTTTTTAAACCCACCCTTAATAAATCTAGTTACTGCCCAACACTGGTTAACCGATGATGTTTGTGTGTTGCAGTTCGCACACTTCGTCTGATCTGCGCCTGTGCTGAAGGATATAGAAGTCTCCAGGAAGCAGACGCACTGCACAGAACAGACGCAATGTAAGTGTGACGTCATGGCCCTGCTGCGTGACGTCACGGCACTGCTGCGTGACGTCACGGCACTGCTGCGTGACGTCACTGTTGTTACTGTCTTCAGAATGTGCTGACTCTTGTCCGTTTATGTGCAGCTATGTAGTGTTTTGCTGCGGACGTCTAGAAAGACTTCTCTCCCTCTCACTTACCTGAAAAGACCAAACTCTGACACCCTCTCACATCTATAGACAATGTGTCATTATATATGTGTGTGTGCTGAGAAGCTTGTGGGAGGCCTATTTGTTAAAAAAAAGACATACATGGAGTCATGCAGAGGAGTCGTCGCCCCCCGTCACACCCCCCACACACCCCCCGGCCTATCATATGCTAGCACTTTACAAAACAAGCCGACACTATGGAGTGTGCCCTCCTCTGCACCGTGATCGGTTGTTGACGATGTCTACTATTTACATGAACCGAGACTAAAGACTTACGATAATATTAAACATGTTTGATTTTGTCGCAACGTCAAGATGAAGAAAAGACTGACGGCTCCAATTGCCAAACACCAAACGATGACAGAAGCGAGCTACGCTAGCGAGACTCTCGTGGTTTTATTCCGACATTGGAAATGTGTCTGCGACAGTTGTTAGGTGTCAGGCCGGCATTAGCCTAACACTGTGCACAGAAGTGGCTAATAATGGCCCTCGTTTACCAAGCAATGTCTGTGAAGGTGTAGGAACTTCACCTGACCTGATTCATTATTAAGTTGTAGCACGGCATCAAGTACAGCTGGGCTTTGAGCAAGTAGTTATCTCCAGCTGTGTAAAACGAGACCATATACCACTGGTCTTTAAAACATCATTTACCTATGATGCGCACTAAAGTATTCGGGTGTGACCCTTTTGTTAGCCCATATAAAACCTATTGCGATGAAATCGTGAGGTGTGTGAAATGGGATGTGTAGCTACAAACCATCATTTACAGAGTTGGCTGCGATCATCTTTTCAGCAGGCACACAGAACGGACAGATAGCGGACTAGCAAGGAGATATTCGCTGTGTTAGCTTACAGTCGCTGACTGCACCTTTTATTGAACTCCATACTTTAAAGGCCGACACACAAACGGGTCCCATCCTGCCTCCTCTGCAGTGCCCCTGTCGTATCTAATCAGGACTCTGCTAGGCTGGGCACAGTGGGGGGGAAGGGAGGGGGGGGGGGGCGGGGGCTCTACATGTTCCTCTTCCTGGCCTGAATCCTGAATCGGGGTCGTGAAGGTCACACGCATGACAACTTAGCAACTAATAACAACAATTAGCATTTAATAAGACTCCTGCTGCACACGCACACACACTCTGCAGGAGCTGGTGCGTAATGCACATTTCTTTCCCAGGCAATCTCACCCGCTTCCCTCTCAGTAATACTTTTGGAGGGGCGTTCAGACCACTGTCTCCTGTTCCATATCTGTCAAGACATTACTGCAAAATAAAATAAGAAATGCGGGGGGGGTCCAGCTGCCTATCACAAAAAGGTTGTATGTGACATTACAGTCAGTGTGAGAGAGAGAAATGACCGGGCATACGTAGTTTACAGCTGTATAAGGGGATCAAACACCAACCTGAGAAACCAACCAACCTAAGATGATTTGAAATAGTAAGTCAGAATCGCCCTGTAATTGAAGATACTGATGCTATAATACAACTGAATGTTGTGATGTGCCTTCAGGATAAAGCTGCTGTAATATTTCACAGCTGATGCATATATTTAGTAAGGCTTTAATGCAACCAGTGGCACCTGCCTGTTAAGCTGTTTTTAAGATGTTGATGTGAGGTTTGGGCTAGGGGCGCGGTCATTTTAGCGATGTGAGTTTTACAGCCTATTGATGTTTTGATGGTTTCGCGTGTGGCTACTTTCCCTAAGCCATGTAAGTATGGCTTGGTCTTCTGTTTGTGCAAGGAAGCAGAAAGCTCTGGTCACTGCCTGATTCTCAAATGGAAGTGGAAAATAAATATGATCTGAAATCTGCATTCACCGCGTTGTCACTTTGTTGGAATGTGGAAAAGCCCGTTTCCCGTGCGAGGGGATTGTTTGTGTTAAGTCCGCATTTCTCTCTCTATATTTCTCATTTCTTTTGAGGGTACAGGGTTGCGATTACGTGTCAGCGCCGCCTCTTTTGTTACACGAGCCGGTGTTCCCAGCTCCGACCTGCTAACTGCCGTATTGGGTTGCATGATACCAGGTCAGAGTCAGGCCAACCGTCTTGTCACGCGAGCTAGCGGGCCAGCGGACGACCTGCGTGTCACGCTAGTATACAAACGGTCCCCTCTGCATCCGTGGAGAATGCTGTTAGGATGCCATCATCATTATAATCAGCCCTCCCAACAGTCACTGTATCGAGTCAATCTCTTAACACGCATCCCGTGTAAAGATGTGCGTTTGATTTAGTTTCCTGTGAGACCCCTTCCCTCACTGGAGACTGATGCGTCATCAAGCCGTGTGCAGGTCTACAGTCCCACTGCTCTGCCTGGATTATACCTGGTTTCATATTTAAAAAATGTAACCAGGCCTCTTAAATTAAGCATAGCATGAGTTCAAGCAGGCCAAGAAGCTTAGCCTAGATTATCAGAGGATCTCAACCAGCCTGACCGCTGATTGCTGCTTCATGTGCAAAATTGCTCTGGGTGCCTTATTTAAGATGATGCTTGGGTGGTCTTTTGCTGAGCAGAGTCATGCCGCCAAATATACTTAACTGTAATTAAAATAAAATGCTTATTTTGACAATAGTCGTCCTGACTGACCTGGTGGAGTTTCAAACCGAAACGCTTGTGCAATGCTGGCTTTGGTCACAAGGGGGATTCGTCCCAGGAACTGAAGAAGAGTGTGCCTAACATTCTCCTCTCATCTGCCTCTGGCCTGGCAGCGGGGCTGACGACCTGCTGCCCATCCTCTCCTATGTGGCTCTGCGGAGCGAGTGTCCCCAGCTGGTGTCCGAGTGTGCAGCGCTGGAGGAGTTCATCCACGAAGGGTGAGTGCACAGAAAAGCTGCTTTTTGTTGTCGGATGTCATTTTGTACCGGGTCCCCCGTAGTGTCTGTATGTACACGTACGTGTGTGTGTGTGTGTGTGTGTGTGTGTATGTGCAAACCACCTTGTTGTCACCATAGGTTTTCTCAAGAACACGCTTGAAGCTCGAGCTGTGCTTGTTCTGGCCGTCGCCATCTTTGCAGTACCCAGCTCAGCCTATAACTGCCCCCTATCAATTCTAATTCCATCATCTAGAATTGCATGCTTGGCTTCACGCAGCCATTCTGCGGTCCATAGGTCCAAGCCTCTAGCGCCACCACCGGGTCAAAGGTGTCATTTTCATACTCTCACAACAACACAGCCATGATTTTTGTATGTTTGTATGGGATGGTTTTGTATATGACATGCTGGTGCCTAGCTTGGTCTGGTGCCTTCCTGGTTATATAAAGATTTAAATAATAATAAATAAAATAAAAGCGGCCCATAAGACCGCCACACGCTGTCGTAAAACGCTCGGCACACCGGCCAAGGAACTCTGGGTTACTGTATGTGGGATCTGGTTTTCCCCACCCCATTAAAAATCCAAATAAAAGTTCCTGTCAGTGTTTGTCTAGGTCTGCGGTGCCGAGCGTTTTATGGCGACGAGCGAGCGGCGGCCGGCGTTCACACGCGACGACACCGCTCTCGCTGGTCACAGCCCTGCAACACGCACATGGCCCCTGCCGCCCGGATGTAACCATGGCAGCACGGCCACACAATTGGCAACACGGAGCTCTTGCAGTGTGCAAACTTGGACAAAGACCACATGGGGGGGGGGGGGGGAGCATTGCTAAGAATGTGTTGACATAAAATGAATAAAGCATGGCTGCCATGTCCTCAGTCCTCCCATCGATTGATTGCTGGAATGAGTTGTCAGCCTTTTACTTGGAATATGTTTTCATTGCAGGCCTCCCTGTGGAGTGATAACGTTAACGTTTTCTCTCCCTCCATATCAACCCTTCGCTCTTGGCTGAGGCTCCTATCGTGCCTTGTCCTTGTTAAACGAGGGATGTTTTTTTTTCTCCAGCCCCCGTCTCTCCTCACTGAGCACAGACGACGTCCGTGTTGTTGCCATCCATATGGCAACCTCTGTCAGCTCAATCTGAACAGCTGAAATGAGCCATTTAGCATCTTAATAAATCCATATGTATATAGGTAAAACATAGGAATACATCAATTAAACCCCTAGTGTAGTTTGAAATGCAGAATTCTTAATGTATCAGTAACTCTCTCTGATCTGCATTCAGTTATATTACAGTTTATCAAGTGGAACCCACAATCTCTGGAATGTCAATTGTGGCTCCGTCATGCAACCACTGACTATCTTGTGTTGCAAGTTTGGCTACCCGGCTAGTCTAAATTGACTCAGTTATTTCTCAGCCTTGCTTTATTGAGTAATCTTCGCTTCATCTCTTACTTCTGTCACTGTCTGTCTGTCTGCATAACAACCTGTCTGTCTTCCAGCTACCTGATCGGAGAGGAAGGCTACTGTCTAACCTCCATGCAGAGTGCTCTGGCGTACATCGAGTCTCTCCACCTCTGCACAGCTAAGCTCTCGTCGCACTGGTAAGCTAAATCAACATCATCATCGTATTGAATATAGACTTAGAACGGTGTGCTAGCTCTTTGTTAAATTCTGTTATCAATTTTGCCTTGTTTGGTGTAGTGGCAGTAGAATTAACTTAAACAATGTTGTTTCTAAAAATGCAAGGGAGATTGTTAAATATTTATTTTGTATCACTAAGCAACCGCCCAACCAAACGTCATAAGTTTATGTTGCCCTCAAAAGCTAATTTGGATCTAACCAAAACCATGTTGTGAGAAGGCATTGTTGTAAATTGGGGGAAAACAGGCTCATTAATGTCAACTTGTCTTGTTGTTAGCACTACAGTGTAGATGAGTGCGTTTGCCAGTAGTGCTGCTGACCTAAGACGGCAAGATTGTGTAAGATATTGTACAAAGAGAGCATTAGTAAGTAGACCATCTCGGGTCAAGGCTAGTCTGCGGCGCAGCAGGGGTCCAAAACTGTGTCCTGACTCAGCCCAGCACTACAACAAAGGGGACTGTGTGTGTACAACACGGGACGTCCTCAACTGGCCTTTTCCCACCACTCCCTGTGACAAAACGATTTAACGTCAGTTGAGCGTTTGGCCCAGTGGAGAGCCAGACCCCCTCTGAACTGTCACTCTGATGCTCGAACATGAGGCTGAGATGATGTTGTACTGTAGTAACTGGTCTAGTTTAGCAGATTACAGGGAAGCGATTGTTGCACATTATTGGCCTAATATCTTTACAGTTATTAAACATTTGGTTAATCATTGGATTACTGCAGTTATTTAAATAAATCTCTTAGAATCTGTAATAGAATATAACATTAAGAAACTAATGCTCAAAATCTATGTTTTAATGAATATATAGAATCTCTAGGGTTGATAGGTTTTTATGTGCAGATCTGTTTTGAGTTGGCGTTTTTTGGGATTTATGGAAAATCCCTGTTCCAAGCAGATTTCCCGATACAGACCTATCTTGCTGTCGGCATGAACTGAACTAGGTATTTGACCATGTCCCAAAAATGTTTGGATTGGAGTGTTTCACTCGTCCCAATATTAGGCTCTCACTAACTAGTGTGACTTTTCATGGTTATCCTCTGGTGATGCTGAATAAAGCGACTTGTTTTCTAGGACGGCGAAATAATGTCTTACCCCAAATATGGTCCCACATATTCACTGCTCTGCGGCCTGGGGAGAGAGAGAGAGAGAGCACCTTTCTGTGTGTGTGTATGTATATGTGCACACACACACTACACTGGACCAAACCTTTTCCATAATGAGCTCAAATGTGAACGGACCTACGATTTCAACTGTACCTCTCCTTTATGGGTAACACAGCATTTATAAATGACACATTACAACATCATGTTGGCAGGAATGTATGTTCTAAAATCCTAAAGGTATCTATAGTATGTAATGGACATTGTTGGCATTTATTCATATCTGGGGAAACCTGTAAACAGCCTGCAATATATGGTACATACAGCTGTATTACAATCTTAAGACAGTCTTAAGATTCAAGATCTCCATGGGGGTGGGTGGGTTGGTGTCTGTCTGTCTGTGTGCTAGCCAGACTGAGACAGAATGATTAATATGGTGTCCATGGCTTTCATACATTTGTGAAGCCCTCTGTTTTTACAATAAGGGGCAATAGAGCCAGCAGAGAGATGTTCTGCAGGTTTATTTATTATAAGCCGTGTGCATGTATGTATGCACACTTTCTGGTCGATTGACCAGCCAAAACGAATGTACAACATTGAATTGGAATGATGTTTGTCTTTATGCACTTTAGGATTGTTTTGTAGGGTTGAGATCTCATACACGCGCGCGCCCACACACACACACACACACACACACACACACACAGTTGAGCTGAGGTGCTTCCTCTACTGAAAACGTGAAATTGATTTGAAGTTTGGCTGGTCTGTCTGCATTCTAACTTAAAGGGAGACGCATTGATTGTGTCATTATACCCATGTATATTTTGAAACTGTGGTAGGAGATTGTTTGAGCCTACGAGAGTTGTAAAGGGGTTGAAGAGAGCGGGGTGCGCTCTTGGAGTTTAAGCCCAAATTTGTGTTGTTGAAAATGTTCTCTCGGTGTGTAGAAGAATCCCAATTGCAATTGTTTTGCATTTTCCTTCAACTTTATTTTTTTAATTTTATGCACAGCCCATTAACGTCTAAAATATTTGAGGGACAAATGTCTTGTGCGTGGTGTTAGGATTGGGGCCGACCATGTTCAGCATCTGGTCTGAACTCAGAGCCCGGGATGCAACATGGACCAATGGTGTTAGGATTAGGACCGGCGTGTCCCTGATGGAATAGGTTCCTTTTCTTTTTGCTTTTGTGAAAGCCACACATGGTGTGCACAGAGAATAGCCCAGAAGCTCTAGCTGTAGTTATGCTGCTTCTGGTATGAGAGCTCTGTTCAGACCATGTTCAGCATCTGGTCTGAACTCAGAGCCCGGAATGCAACATGGACAAGAATGTGAAGATGTATAGAAGACATGTATTTTAGTTATTTGACTGGCCAGTGTAAACACACACACATACTAGGGAGATACCATGTATTTTTTGCTAAACTACAAAACATTTTCTTGAAAGGGCAGTTGGTTACATTTAAAATATACAAAAAATGAAATGCTTTGAGAGGGTTAACTGACGTAATGAAGGAAAACTAGCTATTTCTCTTTCAATTTTAATGTATTTTAAGGTCATTTTATTCTGCTATGCTTAAATGAAAATTACTATATAATGTTTTATTTTGTATGGCTGCTAAATATGTTAAAATATTAGAGTTGCAAAGGCTAGTTCCTACCCACATAATGTGATGTTGATATAAAGTGATACTACTGCTATCATTTTACTATACTACTGTATTCTGCTCTGAATAATGACTGTATCTTAATAAAAAGGCAATGGAAGACCTGATTAAATTACATATTTGTATTTATATTTTTGGGTCATTGCTTTCAGAAACTTTGAATGTATGTTGTTAGATTAAGATGTTATGCTATGTGGAGGACTGCGATGTAAATGACTGAGCAAGAGTCAATAAAGAGAACTATATAATGGTTTGAGACTTGTCTTATTAAATTCATTAGATCGTGATGGTCTCGCAGAGCCAGCCTTTACTTGCATAAAGTAAAGCGTAAAGATCCGCCTACTTTACAGGAGTGGTATTTTGATTTGCCTCCACATAAACCAACTAAAATACATAACTCAATGACAGAGTTGGGCATTAAACGTATACAGAGGAATTTGTTAAGGAACCAACAAGCCTACTTGTTCTGTTAGATAAGTAGGCTACTGTTGGTGCTAGTACAACTGATATTGATAAACTAGGCTACCGCACTAGCGTTGCACTGGATTTACAGATACAGACTTTGTGAGTGACAATACTAACAGCCAATGGAAATCTACTTCTTAATTTCATAAAGTGCTGTTGCGCTTACAGGGGTCTATGCATCAGACGTTCAGCACAGAGTTGCTTATGTGACGTAGTGCTAAAGCCTCGGAATCATTTTGAATGTGTCGGAGTAGTACTGAACTTTCCAATCATCGGCATGTTTATAGCTGGCCTGGTTTTCCAATCAGCATTGTGCTTATAGCCGCACGGGCGTGGTTTAGGTGTGCCGACCATGGTGCAGACAGCGAAAACGACCAGATGTTTCATCCAATC
Source organism: Forbesichthys agassizii (assembly GCA_026546735.1). NCBI lineage: Eukaryota > Metazoa > Chordata > Actinopteri > Percopsiformes > Amblyopsidae > Forbesichthys > Forbesichthys agassizii. The sequence continues at coordinate 33,413 of JAODLL010011861.1, read as the reverse complement.
AACCGCCATTCACATAGTTTCAATGTAGGCTCACCAGATGGACTTGTGACAACAATTCCTCTTGCATGTCAAGTTAATACCGAGGCTATGTGGCCCAATAGTTCTTTCACCAAGTAAAGGCCTAAGTGGCAAACTTCATTGCAATAGCAAAATTAAATAAATCTCTTTCCAACAACAGCTGTTGTTGGTTTCATTCTTCGTCTAACAACTAGTTGTGTGTGTCAGTCCGTTTTACCTCAAACACGGGACACACCCTAGGATCGCTTTGCGTGCCTTGAACGCTCTGACTCATAAACGCTCCTGCGACCTCAGATCTGGTGCCTGACACAAGACCAACCTCTGGAGTTTTAACGCGATCCGTGCTGCATCCTGGCGGCTGTTGGCCAACAACTGCACAGTAGTCTACCAGTGTGGCCGCTGCTTCTCACGCTATGACACCCCACCATCTCTCGCCGACTGTGGACTGTGATTTCTCTTGAGCCTTTTTTATGTGAGGAGACCTGGTGAATGTGGCCAGTTCTGTGGTCTCCCTGCAGACTCTCAAACAGTTGTCTCACATAGCCAGCCTTTACTTACGTACGGTTTGCCACACAGCGCTGGTTAACTTCGTCAAGATCTGCCTACTGGACCAGAGAGGTATTATGACTGATTGACATGCACAATTGCAAAGAGTTGCTTATGTGATGTAGTGCTAATGGACGGCAGAGGCTGAGACTGCACAAACAGTTGAGTGGGACCCTATACCAAGGGAATCATTTGTCAGTCACCTCGCCTTTTATATTCATATAATCGTATACAAGGATGTACAGTACATCTTCAGTGCTATGTGCTAGTAATACAGCACAGTAATACGGCTTTCTCTCACCACCTATTTTCAAATAAACACACTATCTGGCAAGTCCTGACTTTATAAACCTAGAATGACGCATTAATTATTCACTTCAGAATGATGAAATAGTCTGTCTATAATGATTTGGGATTGGCTCAGTGTCCAACTCAATGTAATCCATGGGTACAGTAGTCAGTCTAGTGGTCAGGGTGGTTTACTCACCTGAGAGGTTATAGGTTTGACCCTGTAAGCATCCTTAAGCAAGATGTCATAAACCCCTTCTTATTAATGCTTCTTTAGTTTGACCCTATACTTACCAATTACAGAAAGTTATTGTGTGAATTAAGCCAAATATTATTATTATTATTACTCGTGTGTGTGTGTGTGTGTGTGTTAATGGTAATATAGTGGCCATTGAACAAAGGGAGCTCTAATATATTATTTTGCTGTTTATTGTAATTCTGCCAAATTGGGTGATGGACAACATCTCAGACAGATGCTTATAAGACCCTTCTGTCAGCTTGCATGAACATGGCTAAATAAATAAGGCAGACTTGGGCAACTTTATTGGCATGACACAATTTTGAATTAATGCTCCAAAGAAAAAACTCCTAAAATAAAGTTACAAATTCCAGATACTCTCTGTTTATACTTTATTGCCTTCTATTAGTGATCCAATGCCTCTACATGATGAATTAAATTATTAATGTTACTTCATGTTTATATATTATTAGATTATATATAAATGTATTATATTAGAATGTCAGATTATTGCTGTAAACAAAGCTATACTGACAAGAGACCACCTTGAGTATAATTTCTAAAAAAAATCAAATTTTCTTATGCATCATCTTCAGTGCATGTTTTTTCTCCTGTGTGCCAACAAACCCACCCCTTCTCCGTATCCCTGTCAAATGATTCTCTAGTCAGTGGTAGTGTACCGTACTGATAAAAATACACTTGGCAGGTTGAAAACCAACCTGTCCTGAGCTCCATGTTGTCTGTTGTAGTAGAAAGGGGCCTATACGTTATATACACTTCTTAATACACTTATCTTAATTTTGGCCACAACAAATGTGTAACACTGTGCATTAAAGGAAAATGTGTCTACAATAATGAGAGCTACACATATCACATATATTGAACAGGTGAACAGTACACATTTTTAGATGAAAGATAATTCTATGAGAAACACACACGCAACATAAACAATAACAGAGGGAACAATACTACGAGTAACAGACGTCAGTAGACCAAGCAGAACAACGGGTTTGGCATTTTTTCCACACAGAACAGGCATAGGTTCCCATGGCAACATGGTCATTCTCTTTACAAGCTGTTCTCCATGAGAACTGACTTCAAGTCCGCGGCACAGTTGATGGTGAAGACCGTGTGCGACTTGCTTCCTCTCTCCACCAGGGCGGCGACAGCCTCGCCCAGGTCCAGGTGGTTTATGAACCCAGGGGACATTCGCTCCGGAGGGGCCACGCCTGCATTGATCTTCACCTGGCAGGACAAGAGGGAGGGAAGGAAGGAAGGAATAAAAATGCCAATAAAGGAAATTAAAATGGGAAATTGCAGCAGAAGTTTGAATGGGAGAAGAGGCAATGATCATTTAAAGAAATAACTTTAAAAAAGGTCTAGTCAGCGATCCAGGAGACAGCTTGGCTGATACCCAGCATCTATACACCTCACCTGGTTGAGCTTGCAGGGCACATCAGGGTACTCTTCTCTCAACACCTGGCAGAAAGCCAGGGTGCTGGCAGCACCCACCGTCAGGAAGCCAGTCCCGGGCATCAACAGCTTCTCTCCGGCGCCCCCTGTGGCCAGGAGCAGGACTCCATTTAAAGTGGTGCCCTATATATATATAATGACTGACGTTTTCTGCCACTAGATGTCACTTTTTGAGCCAGGCTGTAAAGCATGTTTATTTTTGCTGTAAAGTTGGACATTTTAATATGGGAATCTATGAAGATTTACTCCCTTTTGCAGCCAGCCTCAAGTGGCCGTTCGAGGAACTGCAGAGTTTAGCAGTCATTAATTTCACTGATTAATTTCTTAGCACCAGAGGTTCCCCCTTGGTCAAACCCAACGAGATCGGAGGACTAGGCCCCTGAAGGACCCTCGTATACAGTACAAACACCTTCACCAGCATCCAGGTAGGCTGTGATCTCACCTGTGATGAAGGTGTATGTGGAGTTTGAAGCATCCTTAACCAGTGGGAAGAAGGCCTTCCAGGAGACGAATGTACTGAAGAGCAGAGAGTCAATAACCTACAGGACAAACGGACACATGGAAGCTCAGGATACGGGACTGTAAGTTCTGTAGTGTCAGTGTTGGATGAATGGATAGCAAAGCAAGCTGTTTGACCCCATGAGGCATCTCCCGGACTCCTGACTCCATTTTGTTACACCTGGTAGGGACAGAGCTATTGTGATCTTTGTGTGTGTGAGCGCACCCACCCACTGCATCTCTGGGAGGGGCTGTGTGTGGGGTGGGCCCCCTTGCCACCAGCTGAAGCCCAGAGAGGAGACGACGTGGGTCACCTTCCCCACGCTGGCCTGCAGCAGCTGTTTGGCCTTCTGCACCCCCTCCTCCGACCCTGCAGGACATATGCATGCATGCACACATACACACACATGCATACACGCACACACACATGCACACATGCATGGACACGCACGCACACACACACACACACACACACACACACACACAGATGCAGTGGCATTTCTTCGAGTATTTCTTTATGTTGTCTTTTTCTCCCAGTCAGTTTTATTAAGGACAGCTGTAGTCTCATTGACCCTCTGACTGACTCTTTGACCGTCTGACTGGACAACTTTGAATGGATGAAGTTCTTACCAACATTTCCCACTATAGTAGTCAGGTTGTCTTTTGTATTCGGAGACACAAACGATCGCAGGCGCTCCAGACGGCTGTTGTCTCTGGAGATGACGGCTACTTTGAATCCTATACGTGCGCCACACGCACACACACGCACACACACATCATAACGAGACAGGCACACTTGAAGAAACTCTCACGCGCATTTATAATAAATCTATCTGGTGATCGTCAGGAGCAACACACATACCTGTTGGAGACTACATTACATTATTATCGCTATCACATGTTCTAATATTCTATTCTATAATAGCAATGTATTATATCATCAAGGTCGGGTTTGGGATTAACACTGTTTACAAGCGTAAATAAATTACATATAAAAAATATTTAAAATACTTTTTCGTTGCCTAATCTCTGTGCAAGGTCTCCTAAAAAGCGCTCTAGTGTCATCGAACTTGATTAGGCTACTTGAAGCCTTTGGCATCACGCTTCAATGGTCCAACTGCATCTTACCTTTATCGAGCAGTGCTTTAACTATTCCAGAGCCCACACTCCCTGCTCCCCCGAGAGCTAAAACAACACTGTCCGAGTTTGGCATCGTGAGTATAAATCCACAAGGTTGCGCTATTTAACTGCAGATTTGTAACTGGTATGATGAACCCGCGGATTTATGTAGCGCATCCTTAGTCCCGCGAGTTTTTAAGTAATGCCTCTGGCCATAGATACGCCCTCTATTACCACGGTCACTCAAGACACGCCTGCAGGTTAAATAGAAGTCGCGACCCTCATCTCAATAATTAATCATTATTGCCATAAGGTAGGCTACATTTTCTCTTAAAGTATCTCTCTCTCTCTCTCTCTCTCTCTCTCTCTCAAACGATTGACTTCATTCATCTTCATATGTTTTATTAGCTTCTTTGCGGTTGACTTAATTCATCTAATTTAAGTCTATCATATGTTTTATTAGCTTTTTTGCAGTCTATAGCTTAAGTCTACCATATGTTTTATCAGCTGCTTTGCAGTAGGCAGACGTATAGCCAAATTTCCACAACGCTGGCCTCAGTCCTCTGCCCGTTCGGTGTGAAGTTCAGCCATATTGTGCCCAGATCTGACATGTGCGGAGATGGACCATGTTCATCAGGTATGTAGACAAATGGATACTGGTTTATACCGCCATCTTGTGGACAAACTACCTCACTGTCTCGAATTATGTCAAATAAAGTCAGTAAGTATAATATTAATGTATGATTACGCCATCAAACATATTCCAGAAACGTTTTCTTATTTATTTAAGGTTCAAAATGTTTTCCCATGCGACACGACATACAGATAAAGATTATATTATTTATTGTTCTAGTCTACGGGCGGGATTTTCGTCTCATCCTATATATAAACCAAGCGCACCTCTGGCTTGGGGATTTTCTTTTTTTTTTACACGTGACAGTGTTTACTTAAAATCTGAAGTTTGACTAGTCACAGTCAAACTACGCGAATATAAAACAATCGAAGATGGATTTTTTACATTAACTTCCATATGGTTTGATGAGAGTAAGGTGAGTTGTATGTCGTATGTTATGACGTGATTACATTGAATAATGACGGGAATGCTAATACGGTAACGCTTTAGCTAATGACCCTAACTGTATCCCGTTAATCGTGTTGGACCGGGAACACTACACGTTGTCTTCTATTTCTTACTAGAATAAAGGATTTGTCAGGTTTATTGGTTTACGTGTATTTGCTTGCGATCTAACGCCAACCGTGGATGCTAACCTGAACTAGCCTGTTTTTGGTAAATCAGTTGTCCAGGCCAAAATATTCACTTTCACTTTCAAGTATAAGGCCTCCCTACATTACATAACACCCGTCTTGTTCCATTGGAATCAAAAATATACGGTCAATCCTGTCGTAATGTTCTAGTATTGCAATGTGTCCTTTATAATTTCAAGCCTCAAACTGTCGGGACTTAATAAACACTGACGTTGTAAATTTCCATCGACTTGTCAGAGATGTGCAGCCTGGACCAGATCACCGCACAGCTGCTGTCCAGGTATGAGGCAAGCTTGGAGAAGCAGATTGCTGGAGGCGGCTCCAGCCTGGTGTGTCAGGATGAGCAGCTGTGCGGAGAGGTGGAGGCCATGCTGGAAGATGGAGACGCCCGCTACACACACTCCTTAGGCCTGGACCCGCTGAGGATCATGGAGGAGTCACTCAAAGCCACACAGGACCCTGCTTTTGCCGGAAGCAAAGCTAGAGGTGGCCTTAAAGGGCTAGCCAAGGCGTTTGAGGTCATGGAACAAGCAGGCCTGAACTTGTACCTCAGCCCCTGGCGAGCAGAGTACAAAGTGGTCAAGGTTGGCCCCCTGTCACTGTTTTAGTGTCATAAAGTCGACAGATTGAAGCTGTTACCTGTAGCCAGCGCACATGCTGCCATAAACCTACTGATTCGCACATACAGACTTTATTTTAAAGGTGGGGTAACCCGCTGGAGAATTGGTGGTTGATATTTAAACTCCACATCAAAACAAGTACACTTAAGCTCTCGGCCCTGCCATTGAACATTAATTGCCTAGGCCGCAAACTCGCAAACTAAAATATTGTCAACTTCCTAAAATAATGGCCTATGTAGTTTTTCAGAAAACACAAAAAACTATTATTGGCAATTATATAGATATTATATAGTTATTATACATAGGCCATTATGCTACTGGGGTAGAATCATAGGATCTGTTCAAGTGAGGATGTACAGTAGGTGATTTTACCAAAGGTGGCCAGCATCATAAGGAGAATATTTAGCAAAGAAATCTATAATACATTTCAAAAAATGACTTGGGACATTATTTTATGAAGGTGACGATATATACAACTACACTCTGTACTAGTTAGTTATTTGTTTGTGGTCCCCACCCCTAATTCTAAATACTTTTGTTCTGTGTCTCTCAGATGTACTCGGGCGTTGTCACCCACTACATCAAGCCAGCGCTGTCCACGCCACAGATTCTGCGACTGTTTGGGTTGCTAGGATACCAGCCTTCGCCTGCCAGCATGGAGCAGCTTCAGCGCGAGCCCGCGGCGGTCGGCTTCGCTGACCAAGACCGTCTCCTGCGCCTGTCCTGTGCTTTCTTCCTGGTGCGCTGCGAGTGTCGCCTCCTGCTGGCGGCCCTGGGGAGGTATGCTGGTGACACAGACTGGGAACTTGGTCTGGTGTGTGAGCGACAGCGAGGACACTGCGTTCAGGTAAGGCCTGTCAACTGACCTAGAGAACTACAGTCAACTGACCTAGAGAACTACAGTCAACTAGCCTACAGAACTACAGTATAACTGACCTAGAGAACTACAGTCAACTAGTCTACAGAACTACAGTATAACTGACCTACAGAACTACAGTATAACTGACCTAGAGAACTACAGTATAACTGACCTACAGAACTACAGTCAACTAGTCTACAGAACTACAGTATAACTGACCTAGATAACTACAGTCAACTAGTCTACAGAACTACAGTATAGCTGACCTACAGAACTACAGTATAACTGACCTACAGAACTACAGTATAACTGACCTAGAGAACTACAGTATAACTGACCTACAGAACTACAGTCAACTAGTCTACAGAACTACAGTATAACTGACCTAGATAACTACAGTCAACTAGTATACAGAACTACAGTATAACTGACCTACAGAACTACAGTATAGCTGACCTAGAGAACTAGTTTAACTGACCTAGAGAACTACAGTATAACTGACCTAGAGAACTAGTTTAACTGACCTAGAGAACTACAGTCAACTAGTCTACAGAACTACAGTATAACTTACCTAGAGAACTAGTTTAACTGACCTAGAGAACTACAGTCAACTAGTCTACAGAACTACAGTGCAATCAACAAAAACAGAACGGCATTTTGCAGCATAGCACAATGGAATGGAAACAATCTAGAAGTCTAATCTTGTTTCTTCAGGTGTCTCTGGACAATGTCAGGAAGACCCTGGAGGTGGAGCATTTCCCGAAGGGTAACCTGGTGATCTCTGGGCTTGATGGCGAGCAGGACCTCGACTTGTACACAGCTGCCGAGGTCTCCAGCGGGAAGACTGAGGTAGCCCCTGACGACGACGACGACGACGAGGGTCCTCGCTCCTTGTCCTGGGGCCTCTACAACACAGCCTCGCCCACTGTCTCTGGCAAACCTCCCAGCAACGGAGTCACGCCGCCATCTTCCCTCTCCGCCGCCCAGCCGGGGAAGCCTGTGTGCGTCACTACGCTACTTCACCAGGTGACGGCCCCGCCGCCGGGCTTCAGCAGCGTGGGGGGCTTCAGCAGTGCGGGGGGCTCCACGGCGACCGCCACCGCTCAACAACCCGGCCGTCCGCACCGGGAGTCCGCGACACCGCAGACTGACCCGAGACTGTCGCACTGCGTCACACAGCCCACGGGGGCTTCCTTGCCACCTGGGTCGGCGTTCTTCTGCAGTTGCGTGCAGCATAACGGAGCACGCCGTCAGCCCTGCCTGGGCTGCAGCAGCGTTCACAGCATGACCAGCGAGTTCCCGCAGAAATGTCAGGCCAGTGACGGCTCGCCGGCCGCGCTCGACAAGCTGACAATGGACGCGGTCGGAGAAACGTTGGGGCGGCGAGCGTACGGTCCGAGAGAGGGGGGCAGAAGCGAGACCCCGGCAGAGCGTGGCAAGACCAGCGTAGCTGTGGCGGCCCCAGATCGGTCCGACAACCCAAACGTAATGAGCAAAATGCAACCACAGCCGATCTCCTACCATGACTGCTGTGACCCGGCCCACCCAGACCCACACTGCATCTGCCACAGCTGCAGGGTTTTCCACACTAGAAGCTGCAAGGGTTTGAAATACTGCCAAGAGTTTATCCACATGATCGAAGAACTTCAGATTTGTTGTTCATGTGGAACGTATTGTTTAAGAAGGCCTCTTGTCTTATGTAGCTACTGTGGTAGAGAATATTGCATTCGGTGTTGGTATCAGAGTCCTGTCACGTGTGCCTGTGGCCAAACGTTTGACCAGTCCTCTGCTGTGTGAGATGCACCAAGGATTACATGTGACTGAGGCACATATTGAAATATCAGTGCCTTAAATCTTCATTCTGGAATCAACATTTCTTATAGCCAAAATATAAACTTCTGCATTTAATTTTAAAATACGTTTACTTGTTAAAAGTTCTAGTGGGTTCCCTTAATAGACCCTGATGTTAAATATTTAATTTAGTCTTTAAATGGCCATATTTACCATGATCCATACTTAATGTGTATTATGTTGGCATTTTTAGTTCGGGTTGTGCTTTTGGTTGGTTGAAGGAATGGAAACACTTAATTAAAAACTAAATTTTACATCATACTTCTGCCTGGAAAGTAGTCTTTAATTAATAAAATTCTTAAATTGCACTTACATGTCATTTTGTATACTTTTTTTTTCCCAGACCTTTTTGAAAGGGTCAAATTACCTTTAGATGTTCCCAATACAATCACAAATGTTAACCATCCAAAATTGGTCATAGAATTTCAGTTCACTCTGGTTGAAACTCTGATTTTATTGCACCAAGTGGAGTATTTTGTGTACCATTGTTTTTGTTGGTAATGACTTTCACTAACACAAGCTGAGGTAAGATATTGACTCAAAACTTAAGGTGGAGTCTACTCTGCAATTGTATTCACATTTGGTCAAATTCAGATACTGCCTACTCAGTCTGGTAGCTGTCAGTTCTGTATGCACTGAAAATGTTTGGTGTTTCGACAAAGCCTTGGCGCTGTAAGTGGGTACAAAATGATGTACAGTAGACTGCTACTGCACCACTGGAACGTGTCCAATTGTAGGGGGAAGCTTCTGTTGGAATACACTGACATTGAAGGGAGAGGTTCTGATTGAGTTTTAAAAAATAGATTCCTTCAGAATTCCTAAATCCACCTTATAATCAGTAGTCAATAATTTGATGTTAAAAAACAATTGAATAAATGATATTCACAGATAATAAAACACCCCCCCCCCCCCCCTCCTTTCAAATCCATAGGCTGCTCAGTAATAAGCTTTACGCCACACGTTGGAAATGTATTGAGGCGACTAGGACACTGTTGTATTCCTATTTACAGGGCTGTGTAGAAATGATAAGATGGGTATTCAGCAGACAGACCAAGCAGCAAACTACAGGTCCCCCACAAACACTTCATATTCACAAGGGAGTAGTCAACAGGGCCATAGGGTTGACACGTATTTTAATGAAATTATAAAAACATGCATATCTATCATAATTTGGGAAAACACACCATGTTTCTTCCACCAAGCAGTGCTGAAGAATTACAGTATATTTAATAGGAAATAGACAATAGTTTGGTATTGCTGTCTGATCCTGTGTATTGTAAGCGTATTTGTCTTGTACTCACCAGAAATGCATTGGCAGACATTCTGGTTTCAAGCAAAGGTAAATGTTTGTCGGTTTATAGGTTGCCAATAACGGTTGCTTGCAGGTAGAGGTGCGTTCAGAATAGGCGAACAGTGGCGAACATGTTTGTTTTGAGCTTGAATTTGAACGATTTGTGTAAACAATTCAAAATAATTTGATTTAAACTGTCACCCTTCGTCCAGTGCCAACGTGTGTGGCCAATTCTGAATGCACCTCTGAGTCTGCTAATCATTGTGTTCCTGCCAATGAATGTTGATGAAGGTTTTGCTGTCCATGTGGTCGATGTAGAGAACGCCATCCAGATGGTCCATCTCGTGCTGGAGGATGCGAGCGGACCAGCCACTGGCCTGCCAAGATACCGGTTCACCCTTTTCATTCAGCCCTGCGATGGGACAGCACAGAGTAACATGACGAGACTAAAACAGTTTATGCCGTATGCTATACAAGGTATAGTCATTACGGAAAACACCTATTAATATTTTAACGAAATGCCATAGAGTGCTGCCACAGCAGCTCTGCCCCACACATTGGAAATGCATTGCCAAGGCTAGGACACTGTTGTGTGGTGCAATCTGCAGCACTTCGTTTGTGTTTCCCATTTACAGAGACAGTGCTGTGTAGCAACAACAGAATATTTATTACACACTCACACAAAACAGGCAGACTAGTGGAATACTGTAGCTGGAGGAGATGGTCACTGAGTAAATCACAAAAAGTGCAACTAACAATCGCCGTCGGTCTGACCATACCTTTAAAAAAGGTGTAGAGCTCTAGCAATTACATTTACCTGACACTTCCACGGACAAGTACCGCGGTACTGTGGCAGAAAACCCAGAGATGCTCTCACAAGCCTCCTGGAAAGCCACTTGCCGGCCATCTAGGACTCTCAACTGGGGGTTGACAAAGACCCTCAGGGGCTGCTGGGAGATACCTCTAGCCTCCCTCGCTGCAGGTGAACTCTCCAACAACATCTTCTCGGGATACTCCATGACCAAGATGCGTAGAGGCACCCCGATCTGTGGCGCGCTGAGTCCCACGCAGTCAAGTTTGCGCATTACCTTCACCAAAGTGTTGATGACTTGCTGGATGTCAGGGCTCGTTATTAATGCAGGGTCCACGACTGCTGCGTGCGACCGCAGCACAGGGTCTCCCACCTGACATACATGACTGTATGGGGGATGAGGAGGGCTCTTGAACTTACGTTTCACATACTGGAGATACGAGCGCACTTTAATGTTGGTAGAATAGGAACATCTGTAGGTGTGGAGAGAAATGCATGGCAGGCGAGGGGAGGTACCGGTACGTCCTGCAGCTAATGTCAACTCACGCTTGTTACAGGTCAGGGCATTTGGTTTTAACAGTCGGAGAGCCCCGCTCAGCTGCAACATAGACACACGTGTCCTGCTCATAGTGGTCGAGTCCGGGCTGAGAGTGCTAACAAGGCAAAGATCGCAGGTTAGAGCAGTTTACGTCATTCTGAGTGATAAAGACACATGAACGTACACGGTCAAACAATTTCATGAAAATTAAAACATGGAGATTACTACATGCCGATTACGGTACATGCATTTGCAGTGACGTTTCAGCCTAACCTCCTTGGTTGTATCTTGTCAGTTAGACAGTGAGCTAGGACGTTAGTCTACATAGTTTTTATCAAGCTGACACGTATAGAGACGCCCAAATCTTGTGTTTGATTAGGAATATGAAACATTTACCTTAAAGCAATATGGCCACTGTCATTCTTATTCAAATGTAGGCCTAGTTAGAGAATTAAGGTCATATTGAGATAGAAGGTGAGTGAGCAATGTGGACAGCTTTCTCCTGCACAGTAAAGAACTTCCAGGCGAAGAAAAGCAGCGCACACATACTTCACAATATAAGTATTGTCGCTTCATATGAATGCATATGACGTGACCTTAACCTGAAAACCTTTATTTTGACATAGTTTGAATTGCAATATAGACGTAGGTTCCGTTATTTAACACCGATGAACGACGAGGTCATGTGCATAAATTAATTTCCACAACTTGTCGGTACATGCCCAGCTGGGCCGGTTAGCTAGGGGTGGGAAAACAAGACCTTCCTCCCCCGTCTGAAGGCTAACCATGGATGTTTTATAAGTGAGTCTCTACCCCTGCTGCTAGTGCGATGTCTGTACCAGGCGACCTTTGGCGTACAGACAGAGCATCCCTGTAGTACGAGAAACGGAGTCCGCAAGTGATGGAAGAAGAGGAAACTTAAAGGAAAAATAAGTTACCGTACTTACAGAAGATACCAGTGTCACCGGTGTGGATCGTGGAATATGCGTGGGCTCACAAGATGAGAGATATCCTGAAAAGTGGGGGAACCTTTTTTTAATTACAATTAATAGATCTCTAATATCGAATAAGTCTACTAATAACTCGCATGATTGACTTATCGCTACACGAAAGACTACATATAGTATTTTCACCATTGATTTGAGGTAAAATTGCAATTTTCTAATTGACGATTGCAGAAACAGCAGTCATACTTTATTGATTTCATGTTGTCTCCACACCCAGCCGCGGACCACACGTATTTGCCAGATATGGGACAACAGCCGCTGAGCCTGGAAGAGCCGTGGAGACTCCGTATAGGATCTGCCCAGGCCTATACCCTGGTGAAGAAAAGAGAGATCGGGGCATTTGAGAACGTCGTATCGTTTCTGGAGGCCACTTATAGAATTCTGCCCAGACTTGTGACTCCAATCAAACACATGAAAATCATGTTTGGCCTCAAAACAATGGTAAGGAAGGATGGTTGTTGAGGGCACACATACATCTTCAATTCTGTTTTCTGTTAAGGTATTTTAGAACGTTCTACTACATGTTTCTTAAATGAAGTTCTTCAGTCACAGACCTATTAACTGTATTTATTGTGTGTAATGCAAGCCATAACTTTATTCTTTATCTATTATTTACGTTCATTGTTATAACATACAATTAATTATACATGGCACCCTGTCTGTATCCATCTCTCTCACACACGTTTCTCTTCCAGGTCATAATGTGGATGTTCAAGGAGGGTCATGGCGTTATTCCGATTGTGGTGAAACTTCTCCAACTGTTTCCCAGTAACCTACCCCAATACCAAGGCCAATGTGTGAGTAAGCAGCAGTTAGGTGTCAGCGCAGTTATCTCTCTCTAGTCAACAAACATATTGAGTTAATCAGATTGTTTACCACTGTACCGCACCAATCAAAAACTTTCTTTCAACTGGTGTAAACACACATATTTGCAGTTTACTTGTATTGTTTCCTGTGCATATTAATCAGTGCTCTACTATGTTATATATTAATCAATATTCGGTGATGGTTCATGTTATTAGAATTGACCGCTTCCTCTCTCTGTTGTTATTCAGAGCCAACAAGTTATGTCCCTCATGAAGAAGAACCACAGGGACTTTAAGGCCTTGGCGCAAAGCCTTGCTGTGAACAAAGACAAACTTAACTATTACATCAAGGTTGGTTTAGTCTTCATCTTAAATACACAGTGTAAAAGAGCATTAGGAGCTATTATTATCGTCTAGAACGGCTTCAGGGTTTTGTGTTTTTCTCGTTTTCTCGAAAAATGAGTTTATTTTCTATTATTGACTATGTTGTATGCTAATTGGATGGTTATTGAATCAGGTGCCTCCGACAGTTCCCTTTTCCATCCAGCAGAGAGCACTAGAGATCCCCGTTTTGGTGGCAGTCTGAATTCCAGCTAATGCTCATTCATAATCAGTATTTGGTGCAGTGAGGTGTATTTTCAGACTCCTTCTGTTGACGGTTGTTTTCTGTTGTCCAGAAAAATAATTAATTCATGAATGTTCTTTTTTGAAGCAGAATTTCTTGAGTTCTTTTTAACTTTCGCACAAGACCGTGATTGCCTAACGTTTAAGTAAAATATGATATGTGCCTATGTGGTATATAACATGTTGTAGGTAATGTGTGTATGAACATGCCAAATGGTTGATGTCTTCCAGAACCAGATGGAAGAGGAGTATGGTGAACGGTATGCTCAGAAACTAGAGGAGAGACTGCTACATTATCTAGATGAACTCGAGGCCGTGTTGCCCAAAGATACCTTCATCGATAAGGTGTGCGTGTGTGTGTGCGTGCATGTGTGTGCGTTTGTGTGTGTGTGGCGGGGGGAATTCTCGAGACAGGATATTTAAATATGTATCTTTGTTTTATGTATGTTTGTACCAGATATTTAAGAAGCATGGTCCCGTGGTTGAGGAAGAAAGTTTGCTGTTGAGGGTTCTTGCGTGTGACTCCGGACCTATAGAAACATCTTTGAGGAGACTTCTGCAAGGTGTTGGAAATCATTTAAAGAATGTACATCAAAACTATCCTTTGAAATGTAAGACGAGAACATAAATGTTAACTAATCCATTAAGAACTATGTTGTGTTCTTGAGGATTGTTCAAAACAAACTTTTTATATTTTATGGGGAAACAAAAAAAAACTAAAAACCTCCCAGGAACTAAAAGGTTTCTCAAATCGACGTATGTTTTGAAAAGAGAACTTAGATTTTTCCACCAACTTTATTTCCCACTGCTGTTGTTAATCTAGTGTCTCTTAATAGCTTCAGCTGCTCCATGTCCTCACGAAGGGAGGGTCGCTCCAAGTGCATCTCAAGGAGGAGCAAGCAGGGCTCCTCCTTGCCCTGCCACCTCCCCTACGGCAGCTCCCTTAGAGGAGGAGGAGCAGACGATGGGGACGGAAGGCAGCCCTCTCCTGCTGGAAGACGAGGGGGTCGTGGAGGAGGCCAGGGAGAGGGGGGCAGCAGTGAGAGGTGAGGCGGGGAGGAAGGAGGTCAGGGATGATGATGATGATGGTGAGGAGGAGGAGAACAGTTTAGCCAGCGAGGAGTACGTCTCCTCCCCGCAGTTCTGTGCTAAACACCAGCGCTGGGTGAGGAGCATTCTGCAGGAGTGTTCTGAGGAAGTGCCTCCCCACGCCTCCTCCTCCTCCTCACAAGACCTCACCCCATCCCTGCTTGTCCCGGCCCCCCCGGCCCACCACAGCGCCCCCCACCCGACGACCTCCCCTGCGTCAGGCGGAGATGCGTCCCCCACCCCGCCACTCACGCGCCTCCCCTCCTTCGCTACGGACCCCTCGCCGATCCCCGTGCTGTCACTAGGCGACGGCGGTAACGTCGTCGCGCTCCACCGGATATCTCCGCCTCCCGCCTCGAAATCACCCTCTGCCATGCCTACCCTTCCTCAACCGCTGGACCCGCCCACGGCCTTGTTCCCCGCCCCCGTGGCGCTGCCTGATCCTCCGCCTGGCCCTCAAGCAACCCATCCACCCACCGCCGTGTATCGTCTCCGCCCGACATGCCAGCCCTACTCCAGACTCTCCAGGAGGTTCAGGCGACCCGCCGCTGCGCTGAAGAGCACGGCACCCTCGCCCAGCTCTCCGTCCTCACCCGAGGGGTCCGCAGCGGCCTCGACAGGCACCCAGACGCGTGCTCTGCCCTTGCCGACGCACTCCGAGCTCTTCAGTCGTTCTACGCGGGCCGCACGTTCCGGCACTCGGTCTGCGGCTCTGTCGGTCAACACGCCTCAACAGCGTTCACCTACCAGACCTTCTGTAGACCAGGTAGTCAGGCCCCGTCGGCCTCGGCCCCTCACCCCGCCGCGGTATCTCCTCCCCAGTCTGCCCCTCGGCCCGAGGAGCGAGCGCCCCTGATCCCCAGCCTAATTCCCAGGCTGATCCCGGCTGTCATTCAGACACCAGGCTCCCCGCCAGGGCAGCGTGGGACACTCCAGCCCCACGTGAGGATCACTAGGCTGAGCCAGCGGGAGCTCGGCCGCTTGCGTGGCAAGAGGCCTCCCGCAGCCGAGGAAGACGAGCGCGACACAGACGACGAGGGAGAGGAAGATGTGTACCTTTTGTTCGATCCGAATGCTCTTTACTCCAGCTACGACTCTTCAGAACACTCTGAGACCACGGACCCAGATTACCTCCCATAGAACCAGCTGGGTGTAACAGTGTGAGATGTGTTATCACGATACGATTCACAGGACTAATACGGATGCCTTAACAGATGTCTGTGCTCAACGCTGTGTTTGTGAATTGCAGATTGCATTAATAGGGCATTGTAATTAAGATGTTAGTAACACAGGTTTTGCCACAGTATAGAGAAGTTAATTTGTGAATGAACCATCTTTCTATTCTGGTAGCAGGTCAAAGTCAGGTGACCGACCTGTATTCACGTTTCTGTGTCGAGGGGCAGTTGGAGTTTAATTGTGCAATTTGGAAGTCTGTGATGAAACTATCCGTGTTACTGAATGTCAGCATGACCGACTAGAATCGTTTTAATTGTGAGCGTCAGAACACCTAGGTGGTCTCACTACTGCCCCCTTCTGTGTGTTTGCAGCTATTTGTGTGCTTGTACACACTGCTGAAGGTGAATTGAATAAATGTTGTTCTTCTTTCCCTTACAATTGGAATAATGTATACATCCATAAAATATATTTTGGTCATAAATTGTTATGGCTTATAACCCAAAGGTCACACTTTACATTAATCATTCTGTGTATTATTATTATTATTATTATTTATTTATTTATTTATGCTTTTTTTTTAAACAACAAAACAACCATTACAGTTTGTTGCTTAAAACTTTCTTTCTCTTTTGTAAGAATTAATTGCATATAGAATAAATAATAATTTGCAGTTTTGAGGTCCTATTATGTAAGTGTCATTGCTCAAACTTTCACAGAAATGCTTGCGTTTTTAGTTTATTTGGTTAGCTAAATATTTGACATACAGCTGACAAGAAACATTGATTGAGCAGACATTTAATTCAAGTTTTTCTGAGGTGGTTAACCAAAATAATAGAAATAATATAAGAAAAATATGCTGCAAATTGCTGTGTCATCTTGTTATTTGTTTAGCTAAGAACCAAATACAGTGATTCAGTTGTTGGTTGGAAGTCGTGTGGTAGAGGCTAAACACTTTTTTTTGACCCCAGTTGGTTCAAAGTTCCAAGTGAGTGCGTACGTGATCAGTGAGCATTGCAAAAGGCCTTAATAACATTTGTGTTTATTTATTTAGAGGTGCATGTGACATCCCCCCCCCATCCCCTCCTTCGCCCAGGTACTGCAGACACCTGATGTTAGAATATTATTATCTAATGCCTAGCAACCCACAAATCCTTAAACTGACAACTTCTTGTTATTCATGGATTTTCATAATTTGATTTGAATTGTGCTCATTTAATTTATTTGAAATATATGATGAAGATTTCTGAACTATAAAGGGGATTTCAAAACATTGCCTGGACTGTTTTTCATGTATTTTGGGGGAGGGTATGAGTTAACACTGCATGTATGCCCTCTTTGTAGGCCTTCCTTGAGCCCTACTGTGCATGCCCCTACATGTAATTGTATTGTGTCTAATCTAAGCTCGCATCAACACAGCGGGTGCAATCATTGGCTTTGGGAACATAAGGGACCTCCAAAAGCATGTGCACTCAGAGGAAGCCCATGTGAAACACAAAACAAGCACACTGGAAAAGCCACAATGAGCCACCAGCTATTTAAACTATGTCAGGTACAGGTGTTATTAATACCCAAAGGTAGATTCGTTTTGCAATGAAAGAATCATCATCGCAGTCCATCATGACACAGACAACGGACAAACAATGATTCTAAAAGTTCCTATATATTCATATGTTAAATAATAAGAATAGATGTAAACATCCATATTTGCATGTTTGCTAATAGTTCACTGCAGGTTAGCCAGGGGGGTAGTGATCAGTGTACCACACAGTATCTTATTTCTGTATTTACTGAGTAAATACTCCAAGCTCAGGGGCATCTGCACGTGTTAAAATGGCCCTGGAGACATTTTTGGAATAAGAACGAGTTATACTGATGAATCCAGTGTACAACCCACACGTCATACTCATCAATGTTGACGGGACACTATTGCATGTAGTGGAGGCGCTCCAGGCGGTGGATGGGATGCGCAATGGGCAGGCGCGCATTGCGCATGAGAAGACCGGCGCTATCTTGGGTTGCAACCCACTAACTAGTTTTCTACCACACTGGAATAGTTCAAATGTACCGTTAAACCAATGGGCTCAGGGATTATGTTGTAATGGGTGATGTAACGGGGGAGTTCGCCACAACCCAGAGTTTCCACCAATGGAGACGTGGGCAGGGTTTGGCACCCATATTTGAGGGGTTATTTGCTATAAAACCGGTAAAAAAATTTGTTACATCTAGACATCACAGCCATTCACTGAAACCCTGCATTTGAGGCGTACAATCCCGTTGGAATTGAAAAGGTAGGCACTTTTTTATTTTCGTTTATTTTTAATTATTTGACATGATTAAGCTAAGAAAAGCATTACATTTTTTGATGATATAAGAAATGTTAAGCATAAACAATTATTTAGATCACTGACTATTTAAAAACTATAGGCTACAAACTAATTTAATTTATATTACCGGGATAATGCTATATCGAATGCAGCCATGATATGCATGCATGGTTTGAAAGACTTGGCATATTTCATTTATTTTAAAACAAATGCAAATCAGAATTTCTGTTTTTTTTTTTATATGTAAAATATCTTAAGTAAATGACATGTTTAGATATAGTAATCATGACTTCAGTGGTGTGTATTTGATGTTTTAATGTACTGTAGGTTTTCACATTTTCAATTATTGTATGGCCTCGAATAAATATAATACTTATTAATATGGTGATACATCTATGGTGTTTTATGCATATACAGCACATTTACATGAACGAATAAAGACAAAGATGTGTAAATGTGTAAGAGTGCGTGAGTGTGTGTGTGCTTATTTTTTATGTAATGTATAGCATACATTAAGAGTAAGTTTGTTTTTCTGCCTTTGGTTTATTTTCATTCATTATATAAATATCTTAGATGGAAAGCGAGTCTTACCTGATGACCGGGAATGGAGTTAATGGCAAAAACGCCATCAACGCCAAGAGTCTGATTGGAGCAGCAGGGAATGGGAAGGCTTATTCGCATGTCGGTGTGAAGAATGGAAACGTGTTCCCCGCTAAAGTGAAAAGACGTAGGCTGAGATGGGACGTGAAGCCTTCAGAGATGGCTAACAACACCTTGAATCCCATCAGGGACATCGTGGATGGAATGAAGATATCTCCCAATCCTGATAAACCCATGATTGCACTTTCCATCGGTAATATGCTGTGTGTGATATTATAATGAATGGTGAAATTCAGTATGGTTATTTGCAATGGTTCCATCCCATGTTCTATGTTTTGCTGTGCAGGTTGGTGTTAACTAGGATCTGTCACATTGTGAGGGCAGAGCTTTAAGCTCCACAGCGTGTGTCGCTGTACAATTGAAATACATATCCAACAAAAAATTAATTATTTATATAATAATATATTTTTAACCCTAGTTTTCCTCGTTAAGAAAGAAGTGTTTTAAAGTTGTTCTATATGACCTTCTGTCACTAGATGTCACGCCAGCATCTCAAGCCAAAACAAATGCTTTGAGGCTATGCTAGCCTTGTGTAACTACACATATTCACTTTGTCAGTAGGTCTGGCCACGAAGTGTTCGCTGTTGTTTCCTCCTACTTGGCTAAACCTCTGGTTACTTTTCAAACTATTGGACAGCGCTGAATTGTTTTGATCACCTCATAGCTTTACCATCATTTAGAAACACCCTTAACTTCAACGTAATCTCACTAACCCACCCCGATTGGTCCGCCAGCAGGGTGGCAAGGTTTCCAGACTATAATCTAAGCGAAGTTAATTGATCTGAGAGCATAGTCCGGCGGAGCAAGGCCAACAAAATGCATGCATGCATTCAACATGTACAGTATGTGTAGCTGGCCTGAAACGAATACATAAAACAAAGAGACATTATTATATTAATGTTGACAATATCATAGAGTACCTTTACGTTTGTTCTCTCAAGGCCCTCACAGTTACTCTATACACACGTGACCATCTGACAACTATTAGCTCATTATAGTTTGTTCCTCATGTTGTTCCTCATGTTCCTCCTCATGTTGTTCCTCATGTTGTTCCTCATGTTGTTCCTCATGTTCCTCCTCATGTTGTTCCTCATGTTCTCCCTCAAGTTGTTCCTCATGTTGTTCCTCATGTTCCTCCTCATGTTGTTCCTCATGTTGTTCCTTATGTTGTTCCTCATGTTGTTCCTCATGTTGTTCCTCGTCTTGTTCCTCATGTTGTTCCTCGTATTGTTCCTCATGTTGTTCCTCATGTTCCTCCTCATGTTTTTCCCCATGTTGTTCCTCATGTTGTTCCTCATGTTTTTCCTCATGTTCTTCCTCATGTTGTTCCTCGTGTTGTTCCTCGTGTTGTTCCTCCTCATGTTGTTCCTCATGTTGTTCCTCATGTTGTTCCTCATGTTATTCCTCATGTTCCTCCTCATGTTGTTCCTCATGTTGTTCCTCATGTTGTTCCTCGTGTTGTTCCTCATGTTGTTCCTCATGTTGTTCCTCATGTTGTTCCTTGTGTTGTTCCTCGTGTTGTTCCTCATGTTGTTCCTCATGTTCTTCCTCATGTTGTTCCTCATGTTGTTCCTCATGTTCTTCCTTGTGTTGTTCCTCATGTTGTTCCTCGTGTGGTTCCTCGTGTTGTTCCTCGTGTTGTTCCTCATGTTGTTCCTCGTATTGTTCCTCATGTTGTTCCTCGTCTTGTTCCTCATGTTGTTCCTCGTATTGTTCCTCATGTTGTTCCTCATGTTCCTCCTCATGTTTTTCCCCATGTTGTTCCTCATGTTGTTCCTCATGTTTTTCCTCATGTTCTTCCTCATGTTGTTCCTCGTGTTGTTCCTCGTGTTGTTCCTCCTCATGTTGTTCCTCATGTTGTTCCTCATGTTGTTCCTCATGTTATTCCTCATGTTCCTCCTCATGTTGTTCCTCATGTTGTTCCTCATGTTGTTCCTCGTGTTGTTCCTCATGTTGTTCCTCATGTTGTTCCTCATGTTGTTCCTTGTGTTGTTCCTCGTGTTGTTCCTCATGTTGTTCCTCATGTTCTTCCTCATGTTGTTCCTCATGTTGTTCCTCATGTTCTTCCTTGTGTTGTTCCTCATGTTGTTCCTCGTGTGGTTCCTCGTGTTGTTCCTCGTGTTGTTCCTCATGTTGTTCCTCATGTTGTTCCTCATGTTGTTCCTCGTGTTGTTCCTCATGTTGTTCCTCAAGTTGTTCCTCAAGTTGTTCCTCATGTTGTTCCTCATGTTGTTCCTCATGTTGTTCCTCATGTTGTTCCTCATGTCCTTCCTTGTGTTGTTCCTCGTGTTGTTCCTTGTGTTGTTCCTCATGTTGTTCCTCATGTTGTTCCTCATGGTATCCAGGAGACCCCACCGTGTTTGGTAACCTGCCTACAGATGACACTGTGTCTCAAGCCCTGAAGGACGCTATAGATTCTCAGAAATACAATGGATACGCACCTTCTGTTGGTAGGTTTTCAGAATATAAAACATAGAATACAAATAAATTATATTATTATGACGAATATTATTATTATTATTAATTTTAGTCCGAAAATAAATACATTCAGTGTACACCGCACGGTGTACCATCTTTCACATTTTTACCGTATATGTTCTGAACCGTTTTACTGTGAGCTGGGGCTAAAATGTAGTCTGTTGCAATAATGGAGTCTACCTTTACAAGGCACATATGGAAACAGTTTGTCTGACCTCAGTGTTATATAATGTGTGTGTATCTCTCTCTCCTTCTTTCTCTTTCTCTCACTCTCTCTTTCTCCCTCTCTCTCTCTGTCTCTCTCTCTCTCTCTCTAAATTCACAATTTAATTCTCAATTCAATTTGCTTTGCATGAAATTTGAATGACGATGTTGCCAAAGCATAACAAAACCAAAATAAAACCCCCTAAATACAGCAACAATTTGGACAGTACACATACATGAACATCAAAGTAACATAACTGTTATACATATATAATACATAGAATATCGCACATCAGTAGCTAATGTCCTCTAGTCTAAACCACTCATGTGTTTGTGTGTGTGCATGTGTGCGTGTGTGTGTGTTTGTGTGTGTGTCTCTCTCTCTTTCAAAAACAACAAAAACTAGGCCGCCCTAGTTCAGCCGAACCAAGCCATGTGATGCCAACTTGTAGTCGTTTTGGCCAGCCATAAATGTTGGATATAGCACCATATTATTAAACATTATACTGTATTCTTAATCTATATTTATAAATGACAGGCACACCAGTTTAAAAATACATATTTATAAAGTTTAAGTGTAAATACATTATGTTCACTCCTTTGCTGTCTGGCGTTCAAGCCCCTCTCACCAGTCTGAATGGTAACAAACCTGGTTGTTTGGGTTCATAAGGCCAGCACAGGCTGTCAGGACATC
Source organism: Forbesichthys agassizii (assembly GCA_026546735.1). Lineage (NCBI taxonomy): Eukaryota > Metazoa > Chordata > Actinopteri > Percopsiformes > Amblyopsidae > Forbesichthys > Forbesichthys agassizii. Next base: position 10,935 of record JAODLL010011861.1, on the reverse strand, counting down.
TAACCGAAAGCATAAGCACAAAAAATAAAGTTATACATTTCAGATATCTTCAAACTAGGGTAGGGTTGCCACCTTCCATGCAAAACAATTAAAACCCACACTGCATATTATCGCATTAGATTGACTATCATAAAGTAACATAGTTACTATAACTGTTTTTGTCAGAGGCATGCCCCTGGTTTTCGTGAAATTTCTTAAATCCTTGGCTATATTCAGCTTTGCCTTTAGTCAACGAAACTTATAAACTATAATAGTATTATATGGGGTGTGAAAGTGCAAAATACTCTTTAAATATTTAGAAAGAAAACTAATTTCGCCAGACTTTCAATATATTCCCAAATCACCGGTTGCTGTTTAACGCTGTTATGACCATTTCGAATGCGGCATGTGTCTGTAACTAGGGGCAACCGTGACATTAGCCTATGCACTTGTCTGCAGCATTATTAGCATCCATCTCAGATGATTTGATTACCTGTGGGCAGCTTTAAGTAGGCATACTGTACGTCTGATCACACATAATGCATCTGCACTTGACCACAAGCGGTTGGATCACAGCGCGCACTTCCCCACCCTATACAATTAGCTAGCTAGCTCGCTAAATAATAGTCACACATACAGTTTAATATTAAGAAATGAATGCCTGAATACCTGCCGCTGGTCAAATTGACTATATACAAATGAGCACACAGTCTAAATATGTACAGCTAGCTAACTAATAGTCACACATACAGTTTAATATTATGAAATGAATGCCTGAATACCTGCCGCTGGTCAAAACGACTATGTACAAAGGAGCACACAGTCTAAATATGTACAGCTAGCTAACTAATAGTCACACATACAGTATAATATTAAGAAAGTAATGCCTGAATTCCTGATTCAGGCATTAATCAGAAGTCAGAAATTGCTTATCTTAACGTAATGCAAAGTCAACGAGAGCTATATACCGTTTTGTCCCCGGCAGCCATGGTTTTCAGAGTATGACAGACGCTCTCTCTCTTTTTGTAGCACATATGCTTTTTAACAAGGTCAGTCAGTCAGTCAGTCAAGAAGTAAGCTACATTTGCACATTTTGGCATAATATTACTGCATATTAATATTTATTGTGTTTCTGTGTTGCTAGGTTACCAGAAGAGTCGTGAGGCGGTGGCCAACTTCTACAGTTGTCTCAAGGCTCCACTGGAGGCAGAGGTGTTAACCCCTTACGCCTATTATTTTCTCTTCTGCAAATCCACATTATTATTAGTCAATGCGGTTTACTGAAATGTTTGTCTTCCCTCCCCCGCCTCTTGTCTGCTGACGCTATAGGACGTGATCCTGGCCAGCGGTTGCAGTCAGGCCATTGACCTGTCAATCAGCGTCCTGTGTAACCCGGGCGACAACATCTTGGTGCCGTGCCCGGGGTTCTCCCTCTACAAGACCCTGGCTGTCTCCTTGGGCATCCACGTTCGCCTCTACACCCTGCTGGTCAGTTCAGTTCTTCTTTCTGTCTCCTCTGAGATTATACTCTAGAACCCCTGTTTGCATTAGTAACATGTTTTTCACAGCCTCCCTGCTGGTGGTCCAATCAGGGTGGGTTGGTGAGATGACAGGGAAGTCAAGCATGTTGTTGAAATGGTGGTAGAGCTAGATGAGGCGATCAAAACAGTTGTAGCAACGATGATTGGTTAAATGCTGTCCAATAGTTTGTAAATCCACCAGAGGTCTATGCCTGGTGGAGGCAACGACTGATAGCACCTGCCAATGGAGCGTGGCCAGATTATATTCACAAAGTGAACTTTAAGTCTCGCAGAGCCAGCAGCCAGCCTTTATACATAAAGTCTAGGACACAGCGCTGGCTTGCTGCGACAGTAACCTACCCACCTACTTGACAAACAAGGTATTTAGATAGACATGCATCTGTCGGGTTGTTAAGTTTTACGAAGTCCTTGGTGTACGTTTATCGTCTGACTTGAGTTACGTAGGTTGTCGTGCATGCCAATCAAAATACCTCTGTCAAGTAGGCGGGTCTTGACGCAGTTAGCCTGCGCTGTGTCCCAGACTTTACACAAGTCAAGGCTGGCTCTGTGAGACTACATACAGTATAACCCTGAAATTGGGTTAGCTGGGTTAGCTAATTGCTAGTTAATAGTTAATAAGTTAAAAATGAATCAGGCCATCGAACACCCAAGCAGATAAACAGGCAGACATGTCAGTGGCTCATGTAGTGGTATGTTTTGTCTTGTGTGTTTGTCCACCGGAGATGCAAACAGAGAATAAGAACCCTATTGGGCCATGTAGTGTATAGTGACCTTACCTTATCTGTGTTTGCAAATCAGCGCGGGTCATTTTGGGACACTGTTATTTCTACTTGTTGAACCAATTGGCTAACATGCCTTCTGGAGCATTAGATCCCCTGGAAAAACTATAGGAGATCTAGGTTTTGGGTGCGAATTAAATGTAGATTGACTTATTTGTAATTTGTTTATTTATACTTTTGTGTGGACCCTAGGAAAAATAGGTGCTATGTAGGTAGTTACTAATGATGCAAATAAACAAACAAATAAACACACTATAGTTACATTATTGTGTATTCTGTACACAGTTTATCTGGTACTGTTACTTCTCATGCATGCATCTTTAGCACAATAAATACAGATGTGAGGTCTAATCTGCTCTCTGTTGTCAGCCAGAGAAGTCATGGGAGATAGACCTGCAGAATATGGAAAGCCTGATCGATGAGAAGACATCCTGCATCATTGTGACAAACCCCTCCAACCCCTGTGGCTCTGTCTACAACAAAGAACATCTCCAGAGCATCCTTAAAGGTGAGTTGTCTTGTAATGTCATATTAAGTGATGTTGGGGCCATTTTTGCCAGTAGGAAGTGGAGGGATTTTGTGAAAAAGTTCACATGCTGTGTGTGATTTCGAGACATCAGGCAATGATATAAAATAAAACATCTGTGGGAGAGTTTCCAAAGTATCTTAATTCGAATCGGTCTCTCTTCAAAACACTTCCTTATGTTTATTGATGTTTTTCCCAGTGGCTTCAAGACAATGTGTTCCAATCCTGGCTGATGAAATATACGGGGATATGGTGAGCATAGACTCTTGCATGCACACATTATGTGATGTCAGTGTCTTCAACATGGCTTTGTGGGACAGCATAGTTTACAGTGAGCTGTTTTTTCACTGTAGTGACTTGTTACCTTGACATCTGCCATTTTGATGAATGGTGAAACAGGGCTTTTGGGCCTTATGGGCATTTATAGCATTTGAGCACTAGCAACTCAATCACATCACTTTATTGAACTGCTCACTGGTACGTTGTCCACACCTGGGATTCTTTGATGGCAGGGCCCTCCTTTGGACCCCGTTCTAAGTCGTTCCTTCTAAACATCAGGCAGACAACTATTTGAAATATAAAACCTTTAACTCGTTTCCTAGAAAGTCAATCGTATCCAAGAAAGGTAATAGTTTCCTAGAAAGAAATTCTTGTGGGCTTTGTAAGCCGTAATTGTCAGCTGGATAGCGTGAGTGAACAGCATAGCACTGGGGGTTATGGGGTGCATTCTCTCACATCCAGGGTAGGAATGCACCCCCCATCCCCCCCTCTTCCACTTCCATCCCCTTACACCCACCCATTACGTCTTAACATACAACACAGGCAGAATGACTTTGCACTTTTTATCGCACATGTTTGCAATCAGCGCAAATGCGCATAAAACGTGGGCGGGACGGGGGAGGGCCAGGGGGCGTGTCCTTGATATGGCTTCCTGAGTGGCTGCGGAAGAGGGGCGTGGAGCCCAGATGGGTGGGGTACCAGTGGTGTCATGGCCTCATTAAATAAACGACCAGACATCAGTCTTGGTGCCTGTGGGGGGCCTGGGATACCGGATCCCCACCACCTTGGGGATTTGAGGCTCATACACACATAAATAAATACATAAATACGTAAATAAGATGAAAAGAGTTCACAAACACTTTCAAAATTAAATGATGTTACAGACGATAAGTTCAGAAAATAGAAATAAAGCTATTGTTTGTCTTATTATAATTAACTAACAAAAGCATATGGGAGAATATTATTATTAATAATAATAATAATAATAATAATAATAATAATTATACATTATATTTGGGACGCTTTTCTAGACACTCAAGGTCATCTTGCATTGCAAATACATAGATATATAACAGTTGGCTGAAATATACATATAGTAATAAACATTTGCTCTGAGATATATATATATATAGAAATGTGGACAATGTATTTCTGAGAGCATCACATTTATGCAGTGGCAGAAGAACACCGAAGCCATTAGCGCTTCTATTCCAGCGCTCCTCACGTCATCTACAGTAGGCTTATGTAGCATTGCCAAAAGCTTTTCAGCCAATAGGAGGTGAGTTAGGAATCCGCCTCAACTCTGATTGGTCGGATTCTTGCCAGTTTAACGTGTGGTTTTATATTAAAAACATTCAGCTCACTCTCTCTCTCTCTCTGGGTCTCTCTCTCTCTCTCTCTCTCTCTCTCTCTCTCTCTCTCTCTCTCGCTCTCGCTCTCTCTCTCTCACTACTCTCGCTCTCTCTCTCTCACGCTCTCTCACTCTCTCTCTATCTAATAAAAAATGAACTATTCCATATGTTTCTAATGGTTGATTTTTCAGATTTAGCATCTATTTTAGATTTTTATTAGTTTTTATTATTAGATTAGTTTTTATAATAACAAAGTCCATCTCAAACCATTGTAGAATGTCACTGAATGCTTCTTGTAGTGTTTTGTAATTTGTAAGTATCGTATTGTAAATGATTAGTAGTTTATATTATACAGTATGTCTATGATGTACAGGTTATTAATAATCTCTCCCTCGCTCTACCTCTCTCTCTACCTCTCGCTCTACCCAGGTGTTTCCAGGGTGTGATTTCCATTCCCTGGCATCGCTCAGCATTGACGTTCCGATCTTGTCCTGCGGGGGTCTGGCTAAACGCTGGCTAGTTCCTGGCTGGAGGATGGGCTGGGTTCTCATCCACGACCGGAACAACATCTTCGGGTCTGAGGTGACCAATCTCCTGCCCCTGACACCCCCCACAATTGAAGTGACTGAAAATATCGGCCATATTTCACCAACATTGGCTATCGGCCAAACTGTTATTTTATACATTGATATAGGTACTTCACAAACAGTGCATCCCTAGTGTGTGTGTGTGTGTGTGCTTTGCCCTGTAGCAAGCTTTCAGTTCACAATCCAAACACAATGCATGGTTTGCAATTCTAGCTTTGTGATGATGTGATACCTGATCTCGTGAGCTACAGTTTTACTTCCAGTGGGTATCAGTCTGGAACTGACGCCTCAATTCAAACGTTTTTTTTCCATAAAGACTAATACATTTAATTCAAACTTCCTTACCTACAACTGGACAACCCACATTTATTTCACCCAATCAGAACGTTTCAAATAAGCGGATTCTAACCCCGGTCCTCCCGGCCTTTCTGTGTGGAGTTTGCAGCAGCTGCTCCATTTAGGGATGGGTTAAATGCAGAGGATCAGTTTCGCTATGTGCATGTGACAATAAAATGCAGCTTTACGCTGTTGTTGTCATTTTAGGAAAACCTTCAGCGTACAGTCCACATGGACTGTGTGCGTGACGATATTTTTGTCACGCACACAGACCATGGACTTCCGGAATGTATGCCAAGGCCTTAATGCAGCTCGTAATGTGTCAATGGTGTTAACTATATACAGGGTTGGGTAGGTTACTTTTTAAATTTAGTCCGTTACAGTTATTAGTTACCAGACATCATTTTTGGATTATCTAAATGTAGTAACATAATCTGATTACTTTCCATTCATTTTAGATTACATCACGCCTAAACATTGTTCTTTTAAATGCCCTCCAAGCGTTGCCGGCGCCAAATGTTTCTATTTTTGTGACCGTTTATGTTGCTCAGGAGATTAGATTAGTAAATTAGACTTCATTTCAATTATTGATGGACGTTAACTAAAAGTTAATAAGAGAACAGTCGATTGTTTTATGCATTTTTCTTCTGCAAACTTCCCTTTTACATTTGAAAGTAGTCCTAGAAGTAACCATCAATTATTTTTTTTAAATACGTGTGATCTGATTCCACTATTTTATTTGGTAACTGTAATGGACAGTTATTTACAGTTTATTTTTTATTTTAATTAGTTACAAGTAACTGATTACATGTAATGTTATTTACACATTACTTCAGTAACTGATTACATGTAATTAGTTACTTCCCAACCCTGACTAAATATGTCTTCCTGTTGCATTATACCCACTGTATGTCCTATCCAGATCAGACAGGGATTGGTTAAACTGAGCCAACGTATTCTGGGTGCCTGCACCATCGTCCAGGGGGCGCTAGAGGCAATCTTGAACAACACCCCTCACGCCTTCTATCACAACACTGTGAACTTCCTCAAGGTGAATGAGAACGCATGGACTGACTGTCCTGTTGTTACCCTGGATGGCTTCTTCTTCATTCTAACATCCTCCTCCTCCTCATCCTCAGTCCAACTCAGAGTTGTGTTTCAACGAGTTGTCCACTGTCCCCGGACTCAACCCCGTCATGCCTTCTGGAGCTATGTATCTGATGGTCAGTATTACAGAAAATGCCTCTCTTTAAAAGCCTTTACAAAAGAGGTCTTCAACAGGGGGTCCGGGACCCCTGTCCTCGGAGGTACTGCAGGGAGTCCTCCAAATGATTTGATCCCAAACTTATTTTCTTCCAAAAATGTAAATGTCAGAAAATGAACATGACATATACATAAATACAACCTGTGCAATAAACATACAAATCTGTCAATCAGTATTTGTATGGCGTAAGCGGCTTACTTTTATACATGGCACTATTAGGTCGCCCTACACATTATTGTTTGCCCAACAACTAAATATTTGATATCATATGTGATAGGAGGTCCCTATACCGTGTTTCTATCTTGGCTTGACTTTGAAGACCTCTGCTTTACAGTAAACAGTAAAGCGCTGCTTTTACATTGAAATCGTTTGGTCAGACTACCTTCTTTCACTACTTTTATCACAGCATGTAGTTCTAAGTATTTATTTCTGGCTGTTTAAATGCATTGCTTCTTGTGTCTGTTTATTTCCAGGTGGGGATTGAAATGGATCACTTTCCAGGTTTTAAGAACGACGTTGACTTTACAGAATGTCTGGTGACGGAACAGTCAGTCTTCTGCCTGCCTGCTTCGGTAAGGCGGCAAGCAGGCGTGCCTGTGCAGACAGGCAGCCAGTGTCTAGTAGACACTCAGAGGCCCTTATGAAGCCCTTGTAAATGGGCGCATTTATATAGCGCTTTTATCCAAAGCACTTTACAGTATTTTGCCTGACATTCACCCAGTCTCACACACATTCATACACTGATGGTGATCGCTGCCATGCAAGGTGAGACCAACCGCCTTAGGCCTTGTGTGTTTTTATTTTCTTTGTGTTTTTTTTATTTTTATTAAAGGTGGGGTCAGCGACAGTAAGCCAATGTACTTTTTTTTGTGAAATTCAGCACCTTCTAGCGGCCCACTGTAGCTGCCCGCCCTGTGTTCGCACTAAAGCTCTGTAAAGCTCTGTAGATGGGAAGGAACACAAACAAAGTGGTGCAGACCGCACCACACAACAAATACTATCCCAGCCTTAGCAATGTATGTCCAATTTGGGAAGGGGGAGGGAAGGGGTGGTGCTTCTGAGAAGGCACCCTATGGCATTGAAGGGACAGGCGTTTTTGTTTTGATCAAGTTCAAATATCTTTCTCCAGCATCAATTAATTCACCTTCAACACATAGTTTACTCATAACATTTTAGATGGTAGAACAATTCATAAAATATAATATAATATAATAAAACTACATTTCACTTCCAGGCATTTGAGTACCCTGACTATTTCCGCATCGTGGTGACGGTCCCACAGCACATGATGGTGGAGGCGTGTGGCCGGATCAGGGAGTTTTGCCGGCAACACTATAGGCCACTCAGCCACGACAGCACGGAGCTGGACCAATGAGAGAAGAGATGTACACAGAGATGGGCTAATGGGAGTGAGAGAATGAGGAGGAATCAGTTTTTAGGGTTGTCTCACCAAGATTTGAATGGAAAATGATTAACAAGCTCGTTGTGTGCTGAAGAACCAAATCATTTGGTGACATTTTAACTGTGGACCTGAATATTTATATTATATTTTATATGGCCAACTTAAGCTAACCGACAGTATATATTTTGTTATATTTATACAGTATGTGTAATACTTTTTCATGACTACACAATGTATCCATACTCGCTAAAATACATATATGTAGATATACACACATATCTACATGCCAACAATCTCTGGTGTGATTTCCCATAATACTATGAAACATAATGTTTGTAATTATATTTTAGCTATGAATTCTCTTCCCTATTAACATTGGGGAATGGTGAGTTATCTGAGTACAAAATAATACATCTGTGTATATGCTTAATTTGAATAATTTCATAAGTGGATCAGTTCATTTGTATGTTTTAGCAACTGCTCGCAAAACTACTTTAATTTGTTTTTATGCGTGCGTGCACTCTTAGCCTGAATAACCCCTTAAACTGTATGTGTTGTAACAATGCCATAGCAATCAAACAATGCTTTTTCCATATTAAATCATATTGAAAATACAGCTATACTGTATTTACTCTAAAAGCTATTTCTAAAAGCTATTTCTGGTTTAATTTAAAGGTATAATCAGCTATAACCCTTTTTGTCAAATTCATCTAGTATTTCTTCATAGTCGGCTTTACAGTTCTCTGTGCGTGTTGAAAAAATGATCTGGTACTTCTACACAGCCCTGGCTGTAGGAATGTATCTAATAGGAACATAAAACAGTGGTGCAGACCTCTCACAACAACAATGACTGGAGCTTCTGAGGGAGCATTGACCAGAACCATGTAAAGAGAGAGCCGCGTGTCATCTTCTTTCACTCCAACAGACTGTTTATTCACAGCAATGGTGGATCGCGGAGCCTTATATTATAAATGTATATCGGTGCATTTATTGACTACAAATTATCAAGATAAATACAGTATATATCGATTCAAACTGCCCACCAAGCACTTGCTGGAACAGTTTTACCTCTCCATAAACCATGCACAACTGTCTGTTTCCATGGCTCTGGTATTGAAGGGAAAGGTGTTGAACAATGACTAACCTACTTAACTCATAGACACAGGTTGTATGATGATTTCACATGAATTATCTTAATTTGAATTTCTCAAATTTCTCTTAACCCAAACGTTTAACTACCAACCACCTACTGTAGAAAAGCTGTTTTACCACTTCTACCCTACTGTATGTATGAAATGCGTTGGGTTATTTTACAAATGCTCAACAAATTAGAAATGTGGTGCTGTATTAAACCCAAGAGTAAGGACGTCATTTACTATTAAGCGGTTTTATAATTGAAACCCTTTACTGTAATATTCCTTTAACATAATCCCAATCTGAGAATGGCTGGTTCATAACAATCCCTATAATATCCACTTTAGCATGTTTCTGTCACTGGCAAATGCCACAGGTCAGAAATGAATACAACCCTCACAACATATCAACTAAGACCACTTGAATATGAACCCAGCACACCATGTGCTCCCTATACTGTACATATTTTAGCCACGTGACGATACTGGATTGGCAGGTTTTTAGCAACCCCCAGCTGTAGCTCCACCCAGTCAGTGTTGCACTATACAAATGCCATTGATACACAGGACAAACTGTGTTGTTTTACAGTATAGAACTTGTGGGAGGTCATGTGTAGACCTATAATGATACACGTAGGCCTACACTAACTCAACTGTTTCAGTTGCAATATCCCCTGTATTTTACGGCCTCTACCTAACAAGCAAAGGATCCCAATATACCAGTTCATACATTATGTAACAAGACGAAGACAATATTTATCCCCCACTCACTGTTCATGTTTGAAACACAGCAGCTGTAGTCTTTGTAATATGTCACTGGCTGTGAGGCAGAGGGTAGAGAACCGTGGTACCTGTGAGCCCATACAATGCAGTCCATTTACCATAATAGCTGTAGCGAGAAAGGTCGGAGGTACTTAGAGATCCCCAAAAATCTTTTCCTAATGATTTCATTCATCAGAGAAGAGATTTTTAACAAAGGGACTCATCATTTAAAGACCAAATCATTCCAATGTCTATCTTTCTCCCATTAAGCTTTATTTATTTATGTCATGCCTAAAAATGATTGGCTATGATTTAAAAAGGGATGATAGATCAGAGACAATCCAGAAATGCTTCTACAAAATGTATTTACAGTACCGGTAATGTATACAATGTGTTAGTTATTATTTATTGCAAAATGTGATATATTTAGTTGTATAATGAATGTATACAATTGCTAGTTCATCTTGCCCTATCGACACCTATTGCATCTTAACCGTCCTGTAAGGGTGGACCCTCTGTGGTCCCTTCCCAAGGATTCTTCCCTTTTTTTACCCATAGGGGTTTTTATGGATTGTTTTTCCTTGCCCGGGGAGAGGAGCAGGTTAAATGGGTGTTGTTGGTTTCCATGTGAAAATTGGGCTTGTAAAGCTCTTTGAGACTTTGCTGTGATTAAGGAACTACAGTATACATAAACTTGACTTGATATTTTGCATTGCATAAAACGTACATGCTGATAGATGTGTGTTGCCGTGGGTTACACTATGTACTGTGTGATTGCATGTGATCGGCGCACGGCTCGTCACATGCAATGTGTGGTTATGCAGGAAGGGGAAGATGCATGAATTGATTGTAGCAAGATTTCAAAGAAGATTTCAAATAAGAGAGCCCCAAACCTCAAGCCAGCACCTGAACTCACATTGCAATACAGGTACGATCCACTGACTCGGCATGAAATGTATGTAAATGGGGTTAGGGAAGCTAACCACAACACTAGC